>BLSH010266667.1:417309-434323 GCA_018402905.1 Glandirana rugosa | reverse complement strand
GGGGGGGGGGGGGGGGGGGGGGATGGGACATCGCTGGATCCAGGGGACAAGGTAAGTAACGCTGCCTGGATCCAGCAATGCAATCCTGAGTGTGGCTCGGGGTTACCGCTCTTGGAACAGAAAATGAAAGCCGAGCCACACTGGGGAATACCGCCAGGGGGGGGTTAAGAAAGGCTCGGTTCACACGGTCACGACCTGAAAGACGCCTGGCTTCACCGCGAGACTTCAGGAAATGTCTGTGTAGTCTACCTGTAATGTCGGATCCAAATCACATCAAGATGAGGATCCGACTTGAATGCGACTTCAATTTAATTCTATAGACTGAAATCAGACAGAAGTCGGTCCAAAGTAGTGCAGGAACCTTTTCCAAAGTTGGACCGACACAAGTCGGACCAATTAAGACAGCTCTCATAGGGAAACATTCATTTTTACATGTCATGCGACATGTGTTCTCAAAGTCGGAGGGCATGTCACATCACTGTGAACCGAGACTAACGCCCTTTTATAATCAACTGTCTGCTGGACACCTGTTTAATGAATAATTAGACTCACCTGTAGTTGAATTCTTGTTAATTCAGATTTTGCTGTCTAAAATGTGGCTTTGGTCCCAAAACTTTCATTGGTGTGTATTCATTTTTGCAACATGGTCTTGAATGAATTTGTTAGGAAAAATACTTTGTGTGTGCAAATTAACAAATCTTGGTTGCAATCAATGGCCCACATTTGTGGGAGTATTTTGTAGTATACAGTCCAATAGAAAATGTTGATTCTGAAAGGAAAGTAAAGGTTTCCTGACAAATCTGTTGGGGTGTACTCATTTATGCTGAGCACTTTGTATGTATGTATGTATGTATGTATGTATGTATTACACACACAGCTCAAAAAAATTCAGACGCCCCCAAAAAACAAAGTGAAAAATGATGCAGCAGGCTAGTCCATTTTGATGAAATTTCACTGGAGCAACTCAAAATGGTACTCAGTAGTTTGTATGGCCCCCACGTACTTGTATGCATGCCCGACGTTGGGGCATGCTCCTAATGAGACAATGGATGGTGTCCTGGGGTCTTTCCACCCAGATCTGGACCAGGGCTCATGAACAGGCTAAGGTGCAACCTGGCGACGTCGAATGGACCAAAACATAATGTCCCAGAGGTGTTCTATTGGATTCAGGTCAGGCAAGCATGGGGGCCATTCAACTGTAACAATTCCTTCATCCTCCAGGAACTGGCTGCATACTCTTGCTACATGAGGCCGGGCATTGGCGTGCAACCGGAGGAACTCAGTACCCATTGCACCAGCGTAGGGTCTGGCAATGGGTCCAAGGATTTCATCCCAATACCTAATGGTAGTCAGGGTGCCATCTTTTAGCCCGTAGAGGTCTAAGTGTCCCTCCATGCATATGCCTCCCCAGACCATCACTGACCCACCACCAAACTGGTCACGCTGAACAATGTTACAGGCAGCAGAACGTTCTCCATGGCTTCTCCAGACCCTTTCACATCTGTCACAGGGTGAACCTGCTCTCATCTGTGAAAAGCAGTGGGCACTAGTGGTGGACCTGCCACTTCTGGCATTCAGTGGCAAATGCCAATCGAACTCCACAGTCACAAGCAGTAAGCAGAGGGCCCACTAGAGTACGTCGGGCCCTCAGGCCACCCTCATGAAGTGTGTTACTGATTGCTTGGTCAGAGACATTTACACCAGTGGCCTGCTGGAGGTCATTTTGTAGGGCACTGGCAGTGCTCATCCTGTTCCTTAGAGCACAAAGGAGCAGATACCGGTCATGCTGATGGGTTAAGGACCTTCTATGGCCCTGTTCAGCTCGCCTAGGATAATTGCCTGTCTCTTGAAATCTCCTCCATGCCCTTGAGACTATGCTGGAAGACACAGCAATCCTTGTGGCAATGGCACATATTGATGTGCCATTCTAGAGGAGTTGGACTGCCTATGCAACCTCTATAGGGTCCAGCTATAGCCTCGTGCTACCAGTAGTGACGCTGACCCTAACCAAATGCAAAACTAGTGAAAAACAGAAAAGAGAAGTAGGGAAAAAATGTCAGTGGCCTCCACCTGTAAATCCACTTTTGGTTTTGGAGGTTGTCTCATTGTTGCTCATCAAGTGCACCTGTTAAATCCATGAAAACCAAAGCAGCTGAAACCAATTAACAACCCCCTCTGCTACTTAACTGACCAGATCAATGTCCCAGAAGTTTAAATGACTTGATGCTATACGCTGATTAAAAAGTGTTCCTTTCATTTTTTTTTGAGCAGCATGTGCAGTGTATAATATTATATATTTTAGATTGTAAGCCCTCTGATTCCTCCTGTATTGAACTATATTGTACTGTTTGCCCTAATGTTGTAAAGCGCTGCGCAAACTGCTGGCGCTATATAAATCCTGTAACAATATATATAGTTTGTTTTTTTACTTGCTCCAAGCTGAGAAAAGCTACTGTTATCATGAATCTTTCAACTTCCTAGCTGTTGTCAGCCATGAGAGGGAGGGAAAGGGTTGGAGTTTGGACCTCATAACTAGAACATACCTAGCAACATGGGACCTTGTGCTACATGTACTTTGTGCCATGAGGCTGTTTTCACACCCAATACGGATGCGGCTCACAGCTGGGGTCTGTTCTCGGTTTCAGGGACGAATCAGGCACAAATTTTTGCCTGAATTCGCACCTGAAACTGAGCCAAAGATGCACAGGAACCTTGTGCAGTGTGCTCTGCGGCCGCCCCGAAATGTGTGAACAGTATCCATTGAGAGCCGGTCAAAATCTCCTGTCATGCAAAGTGTGAACCCAGCCTAAAGGGGCAAAACTGTAGTGATAGTTCTTATTTAAACAGTCAAAATGACAGATTTCATTAGTAGTTAAAACAAGGGCAAACTAAGAAAAAAAAACAAAAAAAAAACAAAATAAGCGAGAATGCTATTATTTTACCTTTATCCGGATGATTTAAAACCATAATTTTCCGATGAGCTGCTCGAATTTTGGATTTGCTAGCAGATGGACTGTAAAAGTAAAGTTTTGCAATAAACTGTATGAACTATCAAGTGTAAATTACATTTTATAGCTTCACACTTTAAAACAAGCAGGACTTCTGCCATCTTGTGGTCAATACATAGAATTACATGAGCATTTTGAATACAATTCTATTAAGACACTTGTCGTTTCTAAGCTATTAATTAGCTGACTCAGTAATTGTTTCTTCTACAGATTAATTTAATGCAGTTCTGTCTAACTGAAGCAGAAGGATTATTTGTAACTTTAAGTGAATAAGCCAGCAATTCATCCCTAATGCCCTCACTGATTGTGAATTAGACACTGCAGCTCAAATTCTGACCATGACAATCATACACAATGTAAATTTTAAATCAGTAATTCTTTCACAACTTTAATTAAAACAAAATACAATCCTGTTCCACTAAAGTTCAACACCCTCTGTGTTCCAGCTTCCTGACTTTTATTAAAGCAGAAGGTTTTGGGCTTATGACTGTTGAGAAATAAACACAAAAGGGGTTGATTTACTAAAACTGGATAGTGCAAAATCTGGTGCAACTCTGCATGGCAGCCAATTGGCTTCTAACTTCAGCTTGTTCAACTTTGACAAAAAAAAATGGAAACTAAATTGGTATCTATGCATAGTTGCACCAGATGTTGCACTCCCCAGTTTCAGTAAATCAACTCCAAAAAGGTTCTTCCCTCTCTCCACCGTTTAGGGTGCAGCTATGCATTTATACAGAGTACTCTAATAAGGAAGCCCATTTTAAATAAAGTATGCAAGGTAGAATATATAATTGTTTTGCATGGTGCTTAAAGGAGAAGTACAGCCAAAGCTTGTTTGGCTGGACTTCCACTGTGGATTGTGTGTTCTGCACTCCAGTGGCCCATTTTCAGCAGACAGTGAGCTTTGGCGTCAGCTGACGTCACAGAGCCGTTCCAGGCTCGGCCAAGTTTGTGACAATAAAATCGGGGATCCTCCCACATGTCTGGACCAGCACCTGGCTCAGCCTCTTAGCAAGCCGCTGAGAGCATGAACTGGCCACTCCCGCCCCCTGCACAGCCCAGCTCTCTGCTCACGGAACCATGCTGCATCCCCTTGGTAAGTATGATTAAAAAAAAAAAGCACAACTTTTCTTTTAACCACTTGAGCACTAGCCTGTATATACCCCTTCATTGCTGACAATTACTTGATCGAGCTTTCTTTTGGTGGAATTTTATGACAAGTTTTTTTTTTTTTTTACTACAGTATAAATAAGCAAAAAAGTTGAAAATATCAACCTGTTTTCCATACTTTCTGTTCTAAAACATACCACGTACAAATGCCAGCACACTAGAAAACCCACCAAACTGACCCCTTTATGAGGGGGTTAAAATATGGAACTCACTAATGGTGCACTACATACGTTAAAAGTACAAGAAGTAAAACATAGGGAGGAGGAGATAAAGGGGTTAATTCGATGACTATGAGTTGGAGAATGTGCAGAAGGGAGGTGAAGGGTTAATATACAGGTCACACAGACAGTAGGTAGATCAGATGTACAGAAGAGAAGAGGGGCGAAAAGGTTAAAAATGATCCTACGGTCAAAGAAAACATTGAATATTTGCTGCTGAAAGATAGATTAATTTACTAGTTTCTCTATATTCCACTCTAAGAGGAACGGGGCGGGCTCACCAATGTAAAACACTACACTGTTTACATCTAAGATCGCAGAGACTGACCATCACAGTAACCAAAAGGTACAGAATTGCTTGGATCGGCTCTGTGCATTGTATCTGAGATGTGAGATATTACCAGGTGCTACTCTTGCGTTATTTTTGCACTGGTGTGTATAAATGGCAAACCAAACAATGATAGCCTTGAGCGCTACAAACGATTGAGCCAAAAGATTGTTTAATAAAAATTCATAAACCCAATAGGCAAGATAACTGAACCCAGAGCTGCTGTCAACCACTGGAACAATGGGTATGAGCAAAAACAACTAAAAGGCAGCACTCAATGGATCAGTCTAAGTCACTTGTAATGTTCATATAAAATCCATGTTTATTGTAGTCAAAACACTAGATTGACCATAAAATAAAAAGTAAAAAAATGAATAACACAAAATTGATAATTGGTGAAGAAGTTCTGGTAGTATACAAAAAATACAGATAGTGCCACTTGGGCATCAAGACAGCTGGTGGAAGGAAGGGGTTAACACCATACTGGGGCTCAAGGGATGTTCAAAGTGAAGCCAACCGTGGCTGTGCCAGATGGAAAAAGGCTGGATGTGACAGAGAGATCCTGCTGGTGGTGACCGACCAAGCTGGTGCCACCCGTAGAAGGTGAGTGGAGATCGTGGGAAAAGAATCCTGCGGCTCTGTTGTGCCGGCTGGAATGGTTCCAACTACAGCACAGAGGAAAGGGTGAAGAGGCCCCTGTGGGTCTTGTGAAGACTCCAGATGGAGCAGCGGGACCAGCACACCAGTGAATGCCAACGATCAGCAAGGTGGCAACGTGTGGAGACGGCAGCTGCGATCTCCAGGCACGGCGCACTGGATGAGGTCAGGTCGCAGGCGCCGCAGTGGGAACTGGAAGCGGGTAGCACAGATAGTGTCCCCAAGCAGCTGATGTCCTGTGGACCATGGAATGCCAGTGTTGCCGTGACTTACACGTTTTGCGTTGCTATGCTTTGTCAAAGTCCGTCTAGTGTTTTTACTACAATAAACATGCATTTATATGAACATTACAAGTGACTGACTGATCCATTGAGTGCTGCCTTTTTTTTTTTTTTTTTTTTTTTGGCATGGCAGTACAGAAATACGTGTGCACTTTTTCCCCATTTAACTGCTTGCTGTCCAGGACAGAATTTGACTCTCTTTACATACATGTCAAAATTAACTTTTTTAAATTTTTTTTTATTTTTTATAGAACATTATCGAGAACCTCCATATATTTTCTGAAAGCAGAGGTCCTGGAGAATTAATTGGTCGCTCTTTCAACTTTTATGTCACATGATATTTTCAGAAAAAACATACACTTAAATACATTTTAGTGCACACAAACGCAATAGAATACCTAATGTTTTGGTAAAATATAAAATGATGTTGCATCAAGTAAATGGATACCGAACATGTCAATATTTAAAATTGCACATGCCTGTGAAATGGGGACCAACTATGGTTGTCTATAGGTGGCACTTACAGGTCATCAATTTAGCGTTAAAAGGTGAACTATGACACTACAATTGCTGCTCTCATTCCAAAGCTCATGGCAATATCTCCCACGTGTGGTGAAATCACCTTTTACATGTGTGCTGGACCTATATACATGTTTGCAAATGCACAGAGCACAGGGGGATGGGGGTGCTTTAAACTTTTTTTAATCACTTTTTTCATCTAACTTTATTGCTACCATAAAGTGGTGAACAAGCCCCTTGTGATAGCCTTAAACAGGTACTCTTTATGGAGATATCAAAAGGTCTATTAGACCCCTGATCTCTCCTACCCTCCAAGGCAGCTGATCAAACACAGATCTGTTTGATCAGCTGCTTCTCTGGCTGTAAAGCTGGTCATAGACAGTTCAAATCTTGGCCAGTTCAGTAGGAACCGGATGAAATTCTAACCATGTATGGGCAGGCTGAATGTACCCAAGTTGATTGATCAATCAACATGAATACAACCAGCCTGTCGGATTTTACATGCGATTATTGCTAGCAGCTGTTATAGCCGCTAGCAAAAATTGAGGTGCTCTCACAGGGGGGCCATCCCCACTGTGAGAATACAATGGCTCCGCGGGAGCGAACAGTCAAATTCCTGACACGGTTCTTGTGTTGCTACAAGTTTGTGTGCTACTGCACTTGTTGCAAACTATATAACATAAAATATATGAATTGGGCTGGGTTCACACTATTGTTATGCGGGAATCAGTGCGATTCCAGTGCAGGTTCCCACACCGCATGTCTCTGGCAAGCAGTTCAAACTGCCCTAGGCGAACTGCTGCGGGTGTCAATATAAAGTTAATGACACCCCCAGATCGGTTCGCAGATTGCAGTGCAAACTGTCAAATGGTGCAGGAATCGGATTAAATGGGTGTGAACACCCATGCGATCGGATTCCAGTGCAAACCAAAAAAAGGGTCCTGCACCATTTTTGTCCGAATGCGATGCAAATTCAGCCAAATAATCTGTGCCAGGAAATACAGACACATACCAGTGCCAGGAAATACAGCTTTACCTGGGTCAATGAAATGCAGCCTGATCACACAGATCGATTCAAATTTCCCGGTGCCCGCTGCGCTGTGATGATGTCATCACATGTGCGCCTGTCACTCAGAGGACAGAGCAGCCCGAGCGACAGCAGCTGCTGGGGCTACCAAATGGGGCAGCCATACCAGCGCCAGGAAATAGAGCCATATACCAATGCCAGGAAATACAGCTTTACCAAGCTTTGCCAAATGGGGCAGCCATACCAGTGCCAGGAAATACAGCCAAATGGGGCAGCCCTTCCAGTGCCAGGAAATACAGCCATATACCAGTGCCAGGAAATACAGCTTTACCTATGTCAATGAAATGCAGCCTGATCACGCAGACCGATTCAAATTTCCCGGTGCCTGCTGCAATGTGATGATGTCATCACACGTGCGCCTGTCACTCAAAAGACAGAGCAGCCCGAGCGGCCGCAGTACTCCATTTGGCCGCTGGGGCCACTCTTCCTTCTCACTGTATCTGGGTGACACAGCGGCGCTCCTAGGTGTCCGGGAGCCCGCAGTCTAATACAGGCTCCCAGTGCAGATGGGAGGGGGCGGATATTGGCATAATTTACATAACAATCGGCCGATGCCCTAAAAAAAAAAAAGCAAATATCAGCCAACCAATATATCGGATGACCCCTAGTGCAAACCCATCTTAAAACAGAGAATGGGCTCCAATTATGACCACAGCAGGTGTATAGATAGAGGAGCTCAAGCACAGAGATTTCAATTATATTAAACGGTCAGGTAGTGTAACTTTCCAGCACCTAGTAAAAGCTTATATCAGTTTTCACTGGAATGATCCTTTAAATATGATCTAGCTGTACACAGAAGAGACTACATTTCTTAGTAACTAACAAATACAACATATCTGCAATGCTGATTCTAAACATACTAGAATCTTTGTGGGTATCAAAAGCTATCCATTCTAACATACACTGGAAGCAGTGGATAGTTCTAAGGAGGAGACAACAACATGTGCTAAAGAGAACATAAAAGACACAAACTACCAGACTCTCTGAATTTGTCAAGCCATTTTTATAAACCTATTATAAAACCCATTTATAAAAAGTAAGGCTATGGAAACTGCAGAATAATAAAAAAAAAAAAAAGGAAGATAATGCCACAACCTTTCCTTTGTTCCCCAGTGAACATTATGTGATCATACAGTAATGTGTATTCATTAAAAAGTTTTTCTTTCAGGCATAAAATTGCTTATTTTACCAAGGACTTTTAAATAAAAAAAGTCACATCAGATATTCTAACCAGAACTTAAATCAACACTCATACCAGAGAATAACAGAGATGAAGTATACCATTAATAGGGCAGCACTGTTCCACTGGTGCAGCTGTAATAAAGCACAACTAAACAAATACCAAATGCAGTTACTATGTGATGCGCAAGCTTCATGAAGTATACAAATAGCTTCCTTTTCCTGCACTGACTGAGTCAAATCCTCCATTTGTGTTTCGCATGCTTTCACTACCAGACACTGCAGCTCACAGTCAGAGTCAGTGCTGTCAATTCAGGAAACAGTTGGAGTAGTTGTGACCAGGTGCTGATTGACAAGTTAAAGACTTGTCAATTAGCAGTGTCAATGCTGATAGCCATACCCCCTGAAACATTTCATCTCACTGTAGTAGAAGCAGGCACAGCCCACATGAAAGTGGCAACTCTGCTCTGCATTCAGGTGCAGTGCAGCATTGTGGCCACACCACCACAAGAAGCTTCATTAGGTGAACTTTACTGGCAGGTTTAACAGGAGATGACGTTTTAATTAAGTGCTGGGACACTATAAATTGGAGGTTTTACCTCCAACTTATAGAAGTATTGTACAAGTTGAAAATCTTTGGAATTACTATGGTGTCAAATAGACAAGATTATTGTTTTGGAAACCGCATCAGTATGTTAAATGAACAGAAACTTAGGAGAAGCCAACTAAAAGCTATAAAACAATAAACAGAAGTAGTGTTCTGTTAATTGCAATACACAGGAGGTCCCTGGGTTATGGACAAGTTAGGGACTGTAGGTTTGTTCTTACATCGAGTTTGTTTGTAAATTGGAACAGTACATTTCTAAGTGTAACTCCAGTCTGTGCAGTGATGTGGGATGTTCCGGGTGCTTCTGCGCATGCAGTCATGTTATTTGGGGCTCTTGTGGCCATGCAGTACTGCAGTGTGGGATGTGTCCGGCGCTGCAAGATCATCACATGCCTGATGAAGGGGTCCTGCGTGGCTCCGAAACGTTGCACATCCTGTGATGTGATCTTTCTGTTAATAAAGAATTTTTGGACGGTGATCCTTGGTGTGCTGGCGAATACTTACATTTGACGCTTCCAGTATCCAGCTGGAAATCGCTGCAGCACCCACCCCGACCTAGGCCTTACTTTGCCAGAAAGGTGTGCGTTGGAAAATTGACAAGACGGCGCTGCAAGATGGCTGCTCGGCTGTATCCTGGAGCAGTGTGGAGTGCTAGCGGCCGGCAGTGACGTCACGCCACCTCCGTCTGTAACTCGGGGACTGTCTGTATACAGTGGCAAAAAAAGGATGAGACTCCCTTGGAATTAACTGGTTTTCTACCATAATTTGCCATAAACTGATCTGATCCTCATCCAAGTCACAACAATAAACAAAGACAATGTACTTAAAGTGGATGTAAACCCGAAAAAAATAATAACTCTGCCTAGTAGAGCATGTCATGTCACCTGTGCCCAGTCTTGTCACAAAGAGTTATTTCAGCTATGAGCAACCTTATCTTTTTTCAGTAAGACCTTTCTTCCCCATGCTGTGTGAGTGACAGGTAGTTTCCTTATCTCATGCATGGAGCAGACAAAGCTTTACACTTACCCTCCTTTCTCCTCCAGTTCTCCCAGGATTGGCTGCTCCACACCTCAGCATGATTGGGCATGCTGACGTCATGTGGTGTCTTTCTTGAGTTTTGACAGGATGTTTCTCAAAACTCTGGAATAGCAAAATAGGAGAGTGTAGAGGTGGGTGGGGAGACTTGTGGCTTCACAACTCCACCCACCGATCTCCAGCAAAGAGACCTACCCATTGATTACAGAGTTTTGTGGGGCTGTTACTACTGAAGGGAGTGACATTTGCAAGGTAGGGATACATGTAGGAGGCTTGCATGTATATATACGTACACATTAATACTGTGCCATTAGTTTATACTGGGTGAGTGTTGGGTTTACATCCACTCTAAGCTAATAACACACAAGTGCTGGAGGAAAAAGTAAACCATTGGAGTTAATAGATGGTCAAACTTCCTTTGACAGCTGCTCTGGATCAGACCTGCACAACGTTCAGGAGTAATTTGTGATCATTCCTCTTTACAAAGTTGTTTCAGCTTAGACACATTTGTAGGATGTCTGGGGTGAATGGCTCTATTGAGGTCATTCCACAGCATATCTATGGGGTTAAGGTCTGGACTCTGACTAGACCACTCCAAAAAGCTAATTTTAATTTTCTGAAGCCAGTCTGTGGTGGATTTACCTTGATGCTTCGGGTCATTGTCCTGCTTCATCACCCAACTTCCACTAATCTTTAGTTGGTGGACAGCCATCCTGACATTATCCTGAAGGATATTTTGGTAAAATTGAGAATTTTCCCCTCGAGTCCAGGTCCAGGCCCTGAGGCAGTGAAGCAAGCCCAAATCATGATAATCACTTCACCGTAGGCATGATGTTTTGATGTTGGTAAGCCGTACCCTTTTTGCACCAAACATAGTTCTGCGTATTCTTCTAGAATAATTCAACTTTTATTTCATCAGTCCACAAAACATTTTCCCAATAGTGTTGCAGTTTGAAAAGGTGCCCTTTGGCAAATGATGGGTGCGCAGAAATGTGTTTTTTTTTTTTTTTTGGAGAGCAGCGGCTTCCTCTGTGGTGTTCTGCCATTGACACCCTGCCTGTTTAAAGACTTACGTACGGCAGACTCATGAACATGGATGTTTGCCAGTTGCAGTGATGTCTTCAAGCCTGAAACTTGTGGGTTCTTCTTTACCTCATTGAGGATTCTGCATTGTGCCCTGGGAGTTATCCTGGATGGGCGCCCACTTCTAGGAAAAGTAGCCACAGTACTGAACGGTTATAAACAATTTTTCTGTCGACTACTGGGTGCCTCAACTACTCTTGATCGTATGTCTTCAGAGAGCTCCTTTTTGTGAGGCATGGGTCACATCAGCTAATGCTTCTTATGAACAGCAATCTTAAAATGTTTTGAGTGACTTTTATCAATCAAAGTAGCTCTAAACCATCCCTCTGAATTAAATTTCATTATTTACACTGCAGGTGTGCAAACTGCTGACTCAAGTTAGCTTTCATTGAGTAATTCGTTTGTGGGTTCACTTACTTTCTCCTCCAGCACTGTGAATGTTTAAAGTGGTTCTAAAGCATCAAGGTTTTTTTTACCTTAATGCCTAAGGTAAAAAAAGAAAATTGTGTGCTGCAGGAGCCTCCCATTCTTACCAGAGCCCGAGCCGATCCAGGGATGTGCACTCATCTCGGTCTCCCTCCTCATTGGGCATATTGATAGCAGCGGCAGCAATTGGCTCCTGCTGCTGTCAATCAAATGCCATGACAAGGGGGTGGGTGGGGCTGACTGATGCGATCTTTGTCAATAAAAGCTACTTTCCCTGGGGGCACTCGCTGAAGAGGAAGGGCCTGTAGAGCTGGTGGGGGACCACAGAAAAGGAGGATCAGGACTGCTCTGTGCAAAACCATTGCACATTGCAGGTAAGTATAACATTATTATTTTAGGTTAAAAAAACAAAAAAAAACAAAGGTTTAATATCACTTTAATGGGCGTGTTCAATAAAGACAAGTAATTAGAATTAGGTGTGCGTTATCCACTTAAAGTGACTGTAATGCTATTTTTCTTTCAAAAACAAAACAGGTCATACTTACCTGCAATGGTTTTGCACAGAGCAGCCCTGATCCTCCTCTTCTGGGGTCCCCCCCCCCGCCAGTGCTCCTGGCTCTTCTGCCTTTTCAAGTGCCCCATAGCAATTTGCTATGGGGGCAAGAATGCCAATCTCTCCTCACAGGCTGTGATTGACAGCAGGAGCCAATGGCTGCCTCCATGTCCAGTGAGGAGAGAACTGCTGCTATTGGTCACAGCTCTGGAGTGAGATCAGGCTCAGGTAAGTATTTATACGGGGCTAAATACAGACGTTTTTTTCCATTTATGAATTGAGCTATAAAAACCTTCGGCATTTGTAACCACTTTAAGCACATTGTATTAGTCTATTGTAACTTCAATGAGGATCAGATCATATAAATTTCATGGCAAAATACTGAGACAACCAGTTAATTCCATGGGGTTCTCATACTTTCTTGCCACTGTAGATGGATATCTAGGATGTACTTGCACACATTTCAAGAAAGCATTTAACTGAATGTAAACATATGCATAAATCCTTTAAAAATTTGCATAATTAGTGCACAGTACTTTAATTTCACCACTTTCCTGACACTTAGTATATTCATTTCCTATGTCAAGGGGACCATAAAAGAAAAAAAAAAAAAAGACACCCACCTGACGCCTAAAATTAGACTGGCTTCTCGCCTACTCATTTTCTGCTCAAATCCGCCTTTGTAGTAATAAGAAAGGCTCTACAGAAAGAGAAAACAAATTCATGTTGCAGAAATCACAGCAATGTAACAAAATCACACTCTTGTACGTGATCAGAAACTGAATCTGGGATATACAATGATGGTTCATATTGTTCTATATTACTTACTAAAAAAAAAACTCAATTCACACTTACCGGAGTTGGGATTTTCTTTGCATGCTCTACAATAACTTGACCCAAGGGTTTCCACAGCTGGAATGCAAAGCGACCTACAAAAACCCACATAATTGAATAAGGCTCTCTGTACGAATATGTTGTGTTAAAATGAATGTGTTAAACCAAATAGAACAAACATGTTAGTAATATGATACACATTAAACTCATAACCTCGGGAAAACATTTGTATTATGCATGTAATTTAGTTAGGGAAATGCAAACTAATTGCAGTTTGTTACTGAATAAAAACCCTGGTTAGTTTAGTGCTGGGTGTTTTAATATTATTTTATATAGAGTCAGGTAGGGATAAAAATAAAAGCTTCCCCACAGGGATCAGCACTTCTATTATTCAGTAAAAGATTCTCTGTATGAGAAAATCATGCAAGATAAACCTTCTGAACTAAAACGCTCTCCTGAGGTTATTATGACACTGAAGTATGAGACAGAAGAACCCGATCTAAGGACACAGTCTACTCATTGTAAGCAGCACAGCTTTGTACTCAAACTTGTAAAGAGAATTTATAGACTACAGCCCTGGATGGACATTACAGCTAGATGGCTTTAAACAATAAAAATGTGTTTTTTCTTCTATAAAACAACAATACTTTATAAAATGTAGTTATAAATAGGGACAGTCTTGAGAAGAATTGCACTGCATTGCTTATACACCAGAAAAAGGCATATGAAGACATTAAAGTGGAGTTCCACCCAAAAGTGGAACTTCCGCTTTAAAAAGGAAGGTGACCCCCTGACATGCCACAATTGCATGTCATTTTTTTGGAAGGGAACCCTGTTTTTACAGGGTCCCGGGTCCACTTCCTCTCCTAGAGCCACGGCTCCGGAAGGAAATCCCCCCGTCCCCCCCTCGGCAATCTTCTGGGACACATCACAGGTCTCAGAAGATACACCGGCCATTCACAAGGCGCAGCGCGACTCCGTGCATGTGCAGTGCGCGCCCACTATGAAGCCAAAGTCGGGTGCCCACACTTGTGATGCCGGCACGGCCGAGGGAAGGGGGAGAAGAGTGAGCCCTCGGCCAACACCTCGCTGGAGCCAGGGGCAGGTGAGTGTCCGATTGTTAAAAGTCAGCAGCTACACTTTTTGTAGCACTGGGTGAAACTCCGCTTTAAAAGGACTATGCAGACAAGGGGCCATGTCAGTTAAAAATACTGAGCACCTTTGAAAAATTGTAAAGCAATGGAAATGCCATACTTGTAGACCATTTGCGGTATCCTTGATGTCTGGTTAAAAAAACTCCCACAAATTATCATTCTCCTATCCTGCCTTCTTGTTAGGATGATACGCATATTGATTACTCTTTACCAGCATAACAGCAGCTAGGGCTCCACCTGGTTCAAAAGTAGCCACTAGCCAACCACAATATATAAATATACGTTGTGGCTTGCAAGTTATCAGCCATAACCCTGGAATTATTATAATTTTATTTTTCTGCCGGTGATTTTCCTTTTTCTCATGACAGCAGTCCGAGCAGCTAATTAGGCACTGGATCACTTTCAGAAGCAGCGGGAAGGGCCGTCCCAGCCGATCACCGGTGTTCCTCAGGCTTACCGCTTTTACCCATGATCCCGGGAAATGATCTGACTGTTTGCACGGCTGGCCATAGAGGTGAACAGAGTTCAGATCCTCTCTGATCAATTCTATGATCAAGGAGGACTGGAGCGACGTCATGGCGTCACTTCAGGTCTAGGGCAGAAGTAAAAACATCAATTTTTTTTTAATCTTTTGCTTTTAAAAAGGTAGAGGAGAGGTTTGGGGTCTTCTAGACCCCATATCTCTCCATAAAGAAGACCGGTCATCCCTTATTTCTATTACAAGGGATGTTTCCATCCCTTGTAATAGGAATAAAAGTGATAAAAAAAAAAAAAGAAGAAAAAACAGTTAATATAAAGTGCCCCTATCCGTCCATGCTCACACATAGAAGCAAACGCATACTTAGATTGTGCATGCATATGTAAACGGTGTTCACACCACACGTGGGGAGTCGCCGTGAACATTAAAGCGAGAGCAATAATTCTAGCTGTAGACCTCCCCTAACTCTAATCAAGTAACCTGTAAAGATGTTTTAAAGTATCGCCTATGGGGATTTTTTAACTACCGTAGTTTGTCGCCATTCCACAAGCGTTTTAAAGCGTGACATGTTAGGTATCATCGTTCTTTAGATTTCACCAATAAATTGGGTTATATATTGTTTTTTTTTTGCATTAGAATTAATTAAGTGTATTTTTTCCATAAAATTGCATTTGAAAAATTGCTGCGCAAATACTGTGTGACATAAGAAATTGCAACGATCGCCAGTTTATGCTCTAGGGCAGTGATGGCACCCCAGATGTTTTGGAAGTACATTTCCCATGATGCTCATGCACTGTGTAGTTGAGCAACATGGGAAATGTAGTTCTAAAACATCTGTGGTGCCAAGGTTCGCCATCACTGCTCTAGGGTCTAAGGTGTGTGTGTGTGTGTGTGTGTGTGTGTGTGTGTATGTATGTGTGTGTATGTATATATATATATATATATATATATATATATACATACATACATACATACATACATACATACATACATACATACATACATACATACATACACACATACATACATACATACACACACACACACACACACATACACACAAATGTTTTGGGGTTCCAAGTAATTTTCTAGCAAAAATTTAAATTTGGTCTCGCCACTGTCCCCAATGCAATTTAATCAGGCAGCGTTGGCATCGTAATGTCAGCAATGTCTGCAGTAGATGGAGGTCAGGAATAGTTGGTTCTACACAGCACCTCCACGCCCAGCACCACGGTCCTCAAAACTCCACCTTATCTGTTACTCTGCAATCCTTGGCTCTGGCTGTCCTATTACATTAACGGTGAGTACAACGCTGTGTTAACTAGCAAGACATAATGCTTAAATTTCCCTACAAAGAAGGAGAGTAGCAGACTTTCCATGTCACTATTTAACAAAATTTCAACTTTAAAAAAGCAGGTATTTTACACTGAAGCCAGATCTGGGCTATGCAAAAATGTGTTGCCAGGGTTGTGCTTAAAACAGCAAAGTGCTAGTAATAGAGTACACAGCTCTACTGACCTGGCTGTTAAGATGCTGCAGCAATGACAGGGGAGTTTATAAAGTTTTTTCTCCACCCATAGCACTGCCCATTATTAGTTCACAAATCCTAGAGACCCCACCCACAATATGCAGGCAGCCAGAGGGGTCATGGGAGTTGTAGTCTGCCTAGGCAACCAACACACAGAAAAACATAGAGTAACCAGCCAACACTTTCCAGTGACTGCTGAAAACAAGAGGATTAGCGTAATGATAAAGAAAAAAAAAATCGCAGGGCAGACAATTATGGATATCTGTAGAAAAGAGAGATATATTAAATCATTTTTGAGGTCTTCCAAAACTGAGGATTTGAAGTACGTCTTTTTTTTTTTGCTCGGAGATCACCTTAAAGTGGTTGTAAACACACTTGTTAATTGTCAGGCAATGCCCTGTCTTCCATAATGCAAGGTCTCCACTCTATGTGCCTTATAAAAAAAATTCCGTTCTGCACCTTATTTCTTAGTGAGGCTCGGCACTCACGTGACCGACCGCCTCTCTCCTCTCTCAATCTGACAGCTATAGCAGGAGGGGCTGAGAATTCCTCACTGACGGCAGTCATGAGGAGAGGAGAGGTGGAGAGAGGTGGCCGGTCACTTGAGAGGCGCTAGGAAATAAGGTATAGAATGACATTTTTAAAATAAAGCATATACAATGCAGTGATTGCATTATGGAAGACAGGGGATTGCCTGAAAATTAACAAGTTATTTCAGCCGGAGGGGCACTGGTATGAGCAGACAGGCAGGGAGAGGGGAGAGGAGAACAGAGGAGAGCTGCAGATGACGGAGGCACGTAAACTGACCATGGTGTCAGGGCTCAGCAGCCATGATAATCCGTGGTAAGTTTACGGGGGGGGGGGGGGAG
>BLSH010266667.1:399069-413384 GCA_018402905.1 Glandirana rugosa | reverse complement strand
GCGTTTACGGATGATGAGAATTCATTTTTGGGGTTTTTAATTTTTTTTTTATTTTTTACTAAAAATGGCGGCGATCTGCGATTTTTTGCGGTACTGCGATATTTCAGCGGACATGGCGGAACATTTTGACACTTTTTTGGGACCATTGGCATTTATACAGCGATCAGTGCTATAAAAATGCACTGATTACTGTGTAAATGCCATTGGCAGTGAAGGGGTTAACCTGCAGGGGGCGCGCTAAGGGTTAACTATGTTCCCTGGGCGTGTTCTAACTGTATGGGGGATGCCCTAACAGGGGAAGGGAAGTTATCACAGCCTTCACGTAAAGGAAGGCTGTGATCACAGCCCTTCCCCCTCACACAGAGCGGAGGTCCGTGTTTACATACACGGACCTCCGCTCATTCGCTCCGGGGGGGGGCATCGCGGGTGGCCGGCGGCAATCGAAGCCGCCGCACCCGCTCCCTGGCCCCCCCTGGACATAGTGAGCGCGCGGGCGCGCCTCCGGCGGCGCGCGCGCGCTCACTATACACGTTCCCGCAGCCGCCGTCGTATGACGGCGATTTGCGGGAACGAGCCACTTTGTCGCCGTCAATCGCCGATCGGCGGTCGGCAAGTGGTTAACTGCTTGCCGACCAGCCGACATCATAATACGGTGGCAGGTTGGCACAGCTGCGCGAATCTCCGTAGCTGTATGGTGGCTCATGCCGCCGCACTCTCATGCACGCTGCGGGTCGGGCAGACTCAATGTCCTCCAGCGACTTGCAATCGCCTGTTACAGAAGCAGAACAGAGATCTGCCAGTGTAAACACGGCGGATCTCCTTTCTGTGAGGGGACATATGACAGATCTACTGTTCCCAGTAATCTGGATCAGTTAGATCTGTCATGCCCCTGCCAACTCAGCCCCCACACAGTTAGAACACACTGAGGGAACACACTTAAACCCTTGATCGCCCACTACAGGTTAACCCCTTCCCTGCCAGTGACATTGTAAGTGTCATTGTCCCAAAAAAAAAAAAAAAAAAAAAAAGTGTCAAAAAAAGCGTCCGATCTGTCCACCGCAATATCACAGTCCTGCTAAAAATCGCAGATCGCCGCCATTACTAGAGAAAAATCTATATTAATAATAATAATAATAATAATAATAATAATAATAATAATTAAAAATGCCATAAATCTATTCCCACAGGTTTGTAGAAGCGATAACTTTTGCGCAAGCCAATCAATATACGCCTATTGCGATTTTTTTTCGTTTTACCAAAAATATGAAGAAGAATACATATCGGCCTAAACTGAGGAAGAAATTTGTTTTTTTACATTTTTTTTGGGGGGGGGGGGGGATATTTATTATAGCAAAAAGTAAAAAATATTGTTTTTTATTTATTTTCTTCAAAAATTGTCTCTTTTTTTGTTTATAGTGCAAAAATTAAAAACCGCACAGGTGATCAAATACCACCAAAAGAATGCTCTATTTTTTGGGGGAAAAACAAGGATGTCAATTTTATTTGGGTACAACGTCACACAACCGCGCAATTGTCAGTTAAAGCAACACAGTAGCGAATTGCAAAAAGTGCTCTCGTCATGAAGGGGATAAATCCTTCCGGGGCTGAAGTGGTTAAAAAGCCAATACTAAATCACAAGCTTCTTTTGCAAGTCCTGGTACCTGGTAAAGGTAGCAGAAGAAAGAGAAAGCTACACAATACAAGCTTCAGGAAGTACATTGCCAGTAATCATGCAAGATACTCTAAGAATTCTGTAATAATTGTTTACATGAGCCTCATTGTAAGTTTTTCTCCTGTCATTCGGTTTTGCAGGTATTGTCTACTTGAGCATTAGTAGCGACTTGGTGCCTAATACTGCCCTTTACATAAAACAAATGTTATGGTGTTTTACATTGAGTGGCACACTAGTAAAGAAAAAAGGAGTAGTTATTGATTCTCATTTGGGTTTTGAAAATTATGTGCAGAGCCACACTTCAGCATTGTCTGCTATAAGTAATGACAGCTCTTCATAGAGGTACATGAAGCAAGGTTGGAAAAACACAGATATAAGGATAGGAGCTTCATTACAGATATGCTATTTTCAGAAAAGCTGTGTGTCAATGCAAGACAGGCTGTCATAGTACTTCCTCTCCTTTGGCCCATAAACCTTTCATGCAGAGTATTATTTACACATGCAATGCATTAGCAGTAAGTGAAACTTGAAAGCAGTAGGGAAGCCATCTGCTTTATCCCCAGCAGAAAGTATTACAAATCCTGAAGAATGTTTCTATTGAGCAGAAATGATTCACATCCCATTCTCAAGCATTGGCATTCCTACATTTTGCTGAGGCGCCTATTCTGCTTTTTTTTTTTTTATGTGCTATCCTCGTATTTTTATGCCTTCTACAGTTTATTTCAAATTCTGTGAACAAAGCACTTCGATTTTATTTCAATGTACTGAAAACAAAATATGCTGATTCATCAGAGTGGTTGCCAAAAAAGTATGGTACTACCTGCAGAACAGAAATAAATAAAATAAACCATTGCATGATGGTTAGAATCCTGCAAAGTTGCTGGTACAAGCACAATACCCAACTTCTATTTACCCAAGTGCAGGAGTGGTGCATTTTTAGTAGTATTAAACCCAAGGTACAATATCCTCTTCACCATCTAGCTTAGCTTAAAAACAAACTTTTCTTCTGTGTGTTTTGCTCTAAAAACCTAACATTTGTTCTTTTTGGAAGAATTCTGTTCTATATTGCCTCTCTGCTGCAGTTCCCCAACTTTAACTAGTATTGATCTAAGACACTGGTACTAGATGTCCCACAATTCCAGATGCACTGCCTGTAATGAGCACCTGCCTAATGTGTGGCCTCCAAGGGACCCTGCAATGCAACACAGTCAGTCACTCTATAGGAGGACATAAAGGCATTATAAACCTTACTATCTGCAGTTTTTTTCCACCTGTATAAGATATGCATTCATTGTGTAGTTTCATGGTTTCATTTGATGCCTTGTACACAGCCTATAGGGTACTAAACCATACCACATTGTGG
Source organism: Glandirana rugosa (assembly GCA_018402905.1). Taxonomy (NCBI): domain Eukaryota; kingdom Metazoa; phylum Chordata; class Amphibia; order Anura; family Ranidae; genus Glandirana; species Glandirana rugosa. The sequence goes on along the minus strand of BLSH010266667.1, from coordinate 410,349 downwards.
TGTCAGCAGTTTGTTTGTGAGGCATTCTGCAAGGCACTGCACAGGTTAATGCATGACCTCTGCCTGTAGTCTAGGAACTGACACTTCCTGTAAGCAAACTATATATCCCACAATCCCTGGGTCTTTCAGTCTAGTGTTCTGCAGGTGAAAACTTCATAGTAACTAGATTTGAAACAGACACAAGCAGACAGAGGCAATGAAGGGAAGAGATGGTTTTTCATCATATTCACATATAGGATTAGGTTACAGTAGTTGTAAATCCAATAACTTACATACAAGCATATAAAATGTATACAGTCATGGCCAAAAATATTGGCACCCCTGCATTTCTGTCAGATAATGCCCCACTTTGCTCAGAAAGTTTTTGCATTTACAAATGTTTAGGCATTCTCAGGTTTATTTCTTTTGTTTGCATTGGTAGGACACAAAAAAGTGGAGAAACAAAAAGCCAAATCTGACACATTCCACACAAAACTCCAAAAATGGACTGGACAAAATGATTGGCACCTTCAATTTAATATTTGGTAGCACACCCATTGAAAATAAATACATGGCTTTCTGTAACCATCAATGAGTTTCTTACATCTCATTACTGGAATTTTGGATGGCTCTTCTTTCGCCAACTGCTCCAGGTCTCCCAGATTGGAAGGGTTCCTTTTCTCCAACTGCTGTTTTGAGATCTCTCTACGGGTGTTCTATTGGATTTAGATCTGGACTCATTGCTGGCCAGTTCAATACTCTCCAGTGTTTTGTCTTAAAGTGGTTGTCAACTTGAGACAACCACTTTAACCTACAGGTAAGCCTATAATAAGGCTTACCTCTAAGTGCCCTACATATCCCCCAAACCTGCATGGTTCAGGAGATATGCTATGTACTTGCATGTGCCCACGTCATTGGACACATGCACAGTGAAGAATCGGCCTCTGTGCCGTTCCTTCACTGTGATCGTGCCGTGACTGGCGGCTCCTGCGTGCATGCCCTGGAAGGAAGAGGGGCTGAAGATGGACGCTGCCTGGAGTGGGGACATCGCAGGCTTCGTTTGCAGGTAAGTGACACATAATGGGCTACTATGCGATGCATATTATGCTTCTACTTTGCAGGGGAATATAGAGGAAGTAAACCTCATCAGGGTTTACTTCCTCTTTAACCACTTGCCGATCGCGTTGCGTACATTTACTGCTGCAAAGTGTCAGTGCTGCGCAAATCACCGCATATAAAAACGGCGATTCGCGCAGCCGCAGTTGTGGGCAGGCACGCTCTCATGCCTGCCACACACTGCGCGAGTGTGGCCACGGGTTGGGTGGACTCGATGTCTGCTGGCGACCCACGATTGCCTAATATAGAGGCAGAATGGGGAACCGCCAATGTAAACTCTGTCAGGGAACATCACAGTGTTCGACTGATCCCTGTAAATTGGGATCAGTTACATCTGTCATGTCCCTGCCATCCCAGCCCCCACACAGCTAGAACACAGTGAGGGAAAACAGGTAACCCCTTGATCGCCCCCTACAGCTTAACCCCTTCCCTGCTAGTAACATTTATAAAGTAATCAGTGGCTATTTTTTTTTAGCTCTGATCACTTTATAAATGTCAATGGTCCCAAAAAAAAAAATAAAATAAAATAAAAATCCCATTACCAGAAAAAAAAAAAAAAAAAAAAAAAAAAAAAAACCACAAATCAATTCTCATAGTTTGTAGATGAGATAACTTTTGCGCAAACCAATCAAACGCTTTTTGCGATTTTACTTACCAGAAATATGTGGAAGAATACATCTTGGCCTAAACTGATGAATAATATATGAGAATATTTTTTTTTTTTGGATAGGTATTATAGCAAAAAGTAAAAAATATGTTTTGTGTTTTTTCCAATATTGTCGCTTTTTTTGTTTATTGCGCAAAAAATAAAAACCACAGTGGTGATCAAATACCACCGAAAAAAAAAAGCTCTATTTGTGGGAAAAAAAGGACGTCAATTTTGATTTGGTACAATGTTGCACGACCGTGCAATTGTCAGTTAAAGCGACGCAGTGCTGAAACGCAAAAAGTGCTCTGGTCAGGAAGGGGGTAAATCCTTCCGGGGCTGAAATGGTTAACCCATTTCTGGGTGTAAGACCCAACTTACATTGCACCACAGAATTCTTTGGTAGTAATTCATAATGCCATGCACAAGGTGACGACATCCAGTGCCTGAAGCAGCAGAGCAACCCCAAAACATCAGTGAACCTCCACTATGTTTGACTGTAGGGACTGTATTCTTTTCTTTAAAGGCCTCATTTAATTTTTCTAAAAACAGTAGAATGACGGGCTTTACCAAAAAGCTGTAATTTTTTTTCCATCACTCCACTGCACATTCTCCCAAAAGGATTTTGGCTTCCTCGGGTAAGTTTTTGGCAATTGGCGTTTTTATGATTTGGTGTAGCAGTGGGGTCCTCCTGGGTCTCCTATCATAGCATCCCATTTCATTCAGATGGCGACGTATAGTGCGAGCTGACACAGTTGTACCCTCTAACTGAAGGTCAGCTTTAATTTGTCTGGAAGTTGATTGAGGTTCTTTATCCACCATTCAAACAATTCTTCGTTGCAATCTTTGATAAGTTTTTCTCTTTCGTCCACGTCCAGGGAGATTATCTACAGTGCCATGGTCTGTAAAATGATTGACAAAGTTGTGCACAGTGGGCACAGGAACATTAATATCTCTGCAGATGGACTTGTAACCTTGAGATTGTCTATCCTTTTCCACAATTTGTTCTCAAATCCTCAGACAATTCTTTGCTGCTCTTTCTCTTCTCCATGCGGCACACAGAGACAGACACACAACAGAAAGGTTGAGTCAATTTTTCACCATTTTAACTGGTTGCCGGTGTGATTTCTATATTGTCAGTACCTGTTAATTGATACAGATGAGTTTAACCCCTTCACGCCGCCCGTACCCAAATATACGGCCCCACTGCACTGGGCTTTTTTCCACGGGGCCACAGAGACCGGGGTTTTGGGTCACCTGATTGCTGTGCTAACCCCTGGTTGGCTATGACAGTGATGCGTTTTCTATCCCTGTAAATGGACAACAGAGATGCATTGTATCATCTCTGTCCTTGCAGAGAAAGAAAAAAAAAAATTGTGAAAAAAACCAAAAAAAAAAAAAAAAAAAACCTAGATCAAGGTTTAATTCAGGTCAGTGCCAGGGTTAGTGTTTGGGTCAAGGTCAGTATTTTTTTGGACAGGATTTATTTTTTTTAAATTCGTATTAGTGCCAGTGTTTTAGGTAGGATCAAAAAACAAGAAAAAAAAATGTGCACTAATGTTTCTGGGCTGTACTACAGGTGGAAATAACTAACATACATATATGTGGTACCAATGCGGTTGTGAGGAGTAGGAGAATGGAAGGGCATTTAAACAAATGCCATGTAAAGGGTTCAGGAGTGGCTTGACACAAGCATTACGACAGTTGTAGCCCATGTCATGGATACATCTGTGTGTGGTGGCTCTTGAAGCACTGACAACAGCCGTAGTCCACTACTTGTGAATCTCCCCCAAAAACTTGAATGGCCTTTGCTTCACAATCCTCTCAAGGCTGCAGTTATCCCTGTTGCTTGTGCACCTTTTTCTACCACACTTTTTCCTTACACTTAACTTTGCATTAACCACTTCACATCCAAGCCATTTCTGGCATTCCTCTCCTAGATGTACAAATCATTTTTTTGCTAGAAAATTACTCAGAACCGCCAAACATTATATATGTTTTTTTTAGCAATGATTCTAGGGAATAAAATTGCAGTTGTTGCAACTTTTTATGTCATGCGGTATTCGCGCAGCGATCTTTCGAACGAGTTTTTTTTTGGAAAAAAACAGTTTCATGAATTAAAACCGTAAAGTTAACCCAATTTTTTTTCATAATGTGAAAGATGAAGTTACACAGAGTAAATAGATACCCAACATGTCACATTTTAAAACTGTGCAAACTTGTGGAATGACACCGAACTTTGGTACTTAAAAATCTCCATAGGTGATGCTTTAAAAATTTTTGCAGGTTAGGAGTTTTGAGTTACAGAGGAGGTCTCAGGCTAGAATTATTGCTCTCACTCTAACACACGCGGCGATACCTCACGTGTGGTTTGGGCACCGTTTACATATGCGGGCGCAACTTACATATTTGCGTTCGCTTCTGTGTGCGAGCTCGCGGGGACGGGGCACTTTAAATTTTTTATTTCTTATTTTACTTTTACACTTTCACTTTAATTTTTTTTTGATCAGTTTTATTTCCCATTACAAGGAATGTAAACATCCCTTGCAATGGGAAAAGTGTGTGACAGGTCCTCTTTATGGAGAGAAGCAGGGTCTTATAAGACCTTACATCTTTCCTCTAGACTGGAAAGGCTGAGATCAGGAAAAAAAAAAAAAAAAAACGGACGACCTCAGCCTTTCCTTCTCCTTTAACTGGCATTGTTTACTTCGGAGACCCGGACGTGTCGTCATGACATGCGCCCGGGCCTCCGAGAGCCATAGAGATGACCGAGGGCCATCTGTCCCTCGAAACCTCTGGTATCTCGTTCCGGCCGCAGGCGATTTCTTCTCCCGGTCACCGATTCCTAAGGTGAGTCGGGAGAAGCTCCGGAGGGCGGTGGGGGGGTACTGCCGCTATGATCGTTCTTATGGTGATGGGAATCGCCTGCTCTAAAAATAAACACGATACCTCAATGATGCCTGCAGGGGCTGGCATCATTGAGATATCACCAGTGAAATCCCAGGATGTCCATGGACGTCCTAAAGATCTGAACTGGTTAATATGCTTAGATACAGCACTCTGAACAGCCAGCTTCTTCAGCCGATTGCTGACCAGCCGTCATCGTTATACGCCGTCAGGTCGGCTCTCCTGCGCGAATCACTGTAGCTCTATGGCAGCTCGCGCAGTTGAGGGCGTAGATCATTTTCACACTGATCACTGCATTTTTATAGCACTGATCAATGTAATAATGTCACTGTGTAATAGAGCCACTCTGCAGCAGTAAATGTACGCGAGCTGGTACATAACCGGTTAAAGCATTGCACCCGCGATTAGCAGATCGAGGGTGCAGTGTCAGGCTCCTGCAGACTGTCAGCCTGTATTTCTGATACAGGCAGGTAGATCAATGAACTACTAGAGTGCTCACCAGCACCCACACAGATCATTGAGAACTACAAGCTGTCAGCTGCAATGGCTGATGGTAGTTTTAGTTCATTTATTCACAGAATCCTGTGAAAGGACGCAGCTGTGTGGGCGGAGCACTGCATGGCCACACTGCTTTGCATTGTGACAGTAGGTACAGGGAAAAGATCCACCACCCTCTGTCACAATGGAGGATCGGGTCCGGGTGGCAGCAGGTGATTTAGTAACATGTTACACCCCAAATATAGTAACCCAGATGGACTTTTTTCAACCTATTTCAACCAAAATAAAATAAGGAATATATACACACAATCCCATACCCACAGTTGATCCAGAGGTAGGTGAAAAACCCCAGCAAAGCATGATCCAATTTGCCACAGCAGGGGAAAATGGGTGAACCTATCCTTTAAAAGAATCTTTGAGGGTTATTTACTAAGACAGGAGCTAACTTTTATTTTCACAGCATAAAAAATATGTACCTACTGTACCATGTACTTGTGTTAATAAATATCCTGTTTTTTGGATTGCTTTCCTATTTTAAAACTGACCATGCTAGGCACAGAAGCACATCTGGTTTCTGACCCAGGTCAAAATGATGTCATTTATTATCTCATGAGCCTTCATGGGCAATTTATTTTTCAACTGGAGGAAGGGAGGAGGGGTTTTCACAGCTAAGCACACCCTCCTGTCTGCATACCTGAGCTAAGGGCAGATGGCTGCGGTTAGAGATGCAAGGTGCGTTAAAGGGATTTCTTCACTAAATAAAGCATGGAGACATGGATGGATGGATGCGTTTGCTTAGAATATTAAAAATGAATAAATGGCGCTTTATGTTTGTAGCGCTCAGATACAGTTTAGTTCCACTTTTAACTTGGGCAAAAGTCAAGACTCCATTTACAGCCTCTACCTAGGATCCAGGGGGCTTCACAGGGAGGCAAGGTTCAGTGAGAAGACCAGACACACACATTGCATGCAGGAATCACAAGGTACCTGCACTTTTGTTATATGGTAACACTTTACGCTAGACCAGATCTAAGATTTTTGTATACACTTCAGGGATTACATTTTCAATTTTCCCTGGAGCATGCCATTATTATGCAGACATTCACAGATAACTTACTAAAACAGATATAAAATGTGTCTTACATTATTGCTTTAAATACAGTGAAAAATGCAAATGTATGAATGCCTCCTATGAAAAGCAGAGAAAATGCCATGCAGTGTAAAAAAAAAAAATAAACACGTTTGAAAGACCACTGTGCAAATACCGTGTGACATAAAATATTGCAACAACCGCAATTTTATTCTATAGGGGCTCTGCTAAAAAAATATATATATAATGTTTGGGGGTTCTAAGAAATTTTCTAGCAGAAAATACAGATTTTTTCCTTGTAAGCCACAAATGTCAGAAAAGGTTGTCTTTAACCTCTTGCCGACCGCCCGCCGCAGCGTGACGGCGGCATAGTGGCTCGTTATCGCGAACCGCCGTCACCTGGGGGCTGCTGCTGTAACTAGTAATGTAGGCGCGCTCACGGTGTTCCGGGGGGGCCCAGGGAGAGGGTACGGCGGACTCGATCACCGCTGGCTACGCACGAACACACACACACACACACACACACACACACACACACACACACACACACACACACACACACCCTTTGCGGCCGAAAGCAGCATTAGAAGAAGCTGCAACATCAACTCTGTAAAACTTAGAAAAAGTGTGCACCGAGGTCCAAGTGGCCGCTTTGCACACCTGAGAAACCGACGCCTGGTGTCGGAAAGCCCAGGAAGTACTAATCGCCCTGGTAGAGTGAGCCGTGACCGGAAAGGGGGGCTCCTGGCCCCGAACAGCATATGCACGGGTCACGACGTATCCAATGGGAAATGGTGGCCGACGAGGCCGCCATCTCCTTGCGCGGACCATCCACTGCGACAAAAAGCGCATCGGACCTCCGAAACGAGGCCGTGGCTGCCAGATACACACGCAAAGCTCTAACCACATCCAGAGAGTGCAAAGCAACCTCTTTAGGATGAGACGGGCGGGGACACATTGATGTGAAATGAAGAGACCACCTTCGGTAAGAAGGAAGGAGAGGGACGCAAAACCGCCTTGTCCCTGTGCAGGACCAAGTACGGGGACCTACAGGACAGAGCCGCCAGCTCAGACACCCACCTAGCGGATGTTACTGCCACCAGAAAGGCCACTTTCTGTGAAAGCAGTTGCAGGGAAAGTTCCCTGATATTTTCGAAAGGCGGCTTCTGTAGCACAGAAAGGACCAGATTAAGGTCCCACGGCGCCAAAGGCGACCGAACCTGGGGGGAGACATGACGAACCCCCTGGACAAAGGTACAGGGAATGCATCGCCAAGGGAACGCTGAAAAAGAATCGCCAGGGCAGAAGTCTGCCCCTTAAGCGTGCTCAATGCCAGCTTGTAATCTAGGCCTTGCTGAAGGAAGGCCAGCACCCGAGCCACCGTGAAAGAACGGGGGTTCCAACCCCCCACCTCGCACCAAGCAATGTAGGCCTTCCACGTACGGTGATAGATCTTCCGCGAAGTGGCCTTACGCGCCTTGAGCATAGTGGGAATGACGGACTCAGAGTCCCCTATCCTTTAACACCTAGGACTCAATAGCCAGGCCGGTAAAGCCAGCGAGGGTAAAGCAGGGTGCAAGATGGGCCCCTGAGAGTGCAGGTCCTCGCGAAGCAGGAGCCGCCAGGGGACGTCGACCACCATCCACACCACGCCAGCATACCAAGGACGCCGAGGCCAATCTGGCGCCACCAGAATGGTTGGGATCCCTTCCACCTCTACCCTGCACAGCAGGCGCGGGAGTAACGGGAGTGGAGGGAAGGCATAGAGCAGCCGGTACCGAGACCACGGAGCCACAAGGGCGTCTGCCAGCGGATCCCTTGTTCTGATCACGAAGGCCTGAACCTTCCAGTTGAGCCGGGACGCCAGAAGATCCACGTCTGGCGTGCCCCACCTCTGACAAATCTGGCGGAACACCTCCAGATGCAGGGACCACTCTCCCTGATCCAGCTTCTGGTGACTGAGATAGTCCGCCTGCCAGTTCTCTACGCCCGGGATGTGAACGGCGGAGAGTGCCAACACGTGAAGCTCTGCCCACTTCTGCCGCGCTTCTCATTCCGCCCTGATGGTTCACTGGACCCGAACAGGACGCCCAAGCAGCCTCCCCGACCAGTGGGAGATGCAAAGCCTGATCGCCCGCAGTTCCAGCACATTGATGGACCAACGGTCCTGGGCCGACAACCGCCTCAGGATCCCTCCCCAGCCGAGCAGGCTGGAATCTGTCGTGACCACCGTCCAGTCCAGGGGAAGAAACGACTTCCCCTGCTCCAAGGTCGGGGGACGTAGCCACCAGGTGAGGGAGATTCGAGTTCGGTGATCCAGGCTGATCACCCGATCCAGGGAGAGAGGAGACTTGTCCCACCGCAGCAAGATTGCCCTCTGCAGGAGCCGGGTGCGACTCGGGGCATAGGGCACCGCCTTGAAAGGGGAGACCATCAGCCCCAACACCCGCATGCAAAACCTGATAGAGGCCCTCCGCTGAGACAGCAGGGCGCGCACCGCCCCCTGGAGAGTCAAAACCTTGGCGGCAGGGAGAAACACCTTCGCCCGCTACGTATCCAGGACCAAGCCCAAGTATTCCAACCGGCGCGATGGAGCCAGCACTGACTTCGGAAGGCTGATCACCCAGCCGAAGTCCTGCAGGAAACCAAGGGTGATGTCCAGACTCTCCGACAAGGCGGAGGCAGACTCCGCCCGCAGGAGTAGACCGTTGAGATATGACACCACTGCTATGCCCCTCTGCCTCAGCAGAGCCAACACCGGAGCCAAGAGCTTGGTGAAGACCCGAGGGGCTGAGGCCAGACCGAACGGAAGGGCCACAAACTGGTAGTGGCGATCCCCCACCGCAAAGCGCAGGAAGCGCTGGTGGTGTACACATATGGGCACGTGTAAATACACATCCTTTATGTCCAGGGAGGCCAGGAAATCTCCTTGCCGAAGAGCCGCCACCACAGAGCGGACAGATTCCATCCTGAATTTCCGCGCCCTCACAAAGAAGTTCAGAGCCTTCAGGTCGAGGACAGGCCTGACCCCGTCTTTTTTCGGAACCACAAAAAGATTGGAATAGAAACCGCGGAAACGTTCCACAGCCTGAACCGGGACAATTACCCCCTAATGGAGCAGAGCGTGCGCGGCCCCAAACAGGGCCTGCAGCCGTTCCGGGGGAAGCCTCAGGTTGGAGGCAAAGAACCTGTCTGGGGGTTGGGTACGGAACTCTATCTTGTACCCGGACAAAACCACCTCGCGCACCCAGAGATCCGAGATGCGCGAGGTACACGAACCATAAGAGCCGTCCCCCCACCCGAACTGCGGGTGGGGGCGCCCCATCATGCGGAAGAGAACTTATCTTCTGCCTTTTCGGACTTACACTGCCAGGGACGCTTCTGGCCTTGGCGGGCTGAGAACCCTTGTTCGAGGCGCGTGGTGCACGAAAAAACCTCTTTTGCGCAGAGAAGGAAGGACCCGCCCCGCGCTGGGACTCCTTGCCCCGTCTGGGCTCCGGAATAAAACTACTCTTCTCCCCAGTGTAATCCTGGATGAACGGAAGCCCCAAAAAGGCGACCCCCCTCAAAAGGCAGGTCCGTCAGGCCCTTCTTTGACACCTGGTCTCCTGACCAGCAACGCAGCCATAACAGCCGTCTAATGAAGATTGCGAACATGGACACTTTTGACAGCATGGGGGCCATATCAAGGGCCGCATCACAGAGATACTTCAGTCCCTGAATCAAATGGTCTGCCATCTGCACAGGTTCTGGAGGGGCCTGGAGAGTCATCAGAGCTTGGTGCACAATAGTCGCCCATTCCGTAAGCGCCTGTGCCACCAGCGCAGACGCCAGCGACGGCCGCATAGCCGACCCCGCGACCAGGAACATGGCCTTAGATACCGCCTCAGTCCTCCTGTCGGATGGGTCCTTGAAAGATGGAGAGCCCTCCATCGGGATAGTGGTCACCTTGTTCTGCCGGGCCACCGACGGATCCACCGTCGGGGACTTCCACTTCTGCAGCAAGGTATCCTCAAAGGGAGAATGCACAGAAAAACGTTTTGGCATGGTGAACGAACCCTGAGGTTGTCGCCACTCCTTGTAGACGAGCTGATCAAAGTATGACAAATAGGGGGAACGCCTTAGGCGCCCGAGCCGGCTTATGTGACCCAAAAGCGTATGGCACCCCCGGGGGTCGCATCCGGGCCCAGATCAGCATCTCACGTACCGCTGAAAACCAAGGACCCCACTGGAGCCCGTTCACGAGCCGCAGCGGCCCCCGAGGGCTCCCCCACTTCATCCGAGGGGTCCCTGAGTTCACCCTCCAACAATTCTAGGGGGGTCCCCGACAACGTGGAGCCCCCTTCCGGCTCCGAGTCTTCCCCAGAGGACAGAGGAGGTGGTGGCCGTTTGATCGCCACCCGGTCACAGATCGGTTCTATCCGGAAGAAATACGCCTCCAGGAGGGCCGTCAAGGTGTGCAGCGGGACCACCAATCCAAGCGCCATCTGGTCCCCACCGGAAGCCCCAGCCCTAGCCGCCATAGCCCGCACCCCGTGTGACACCGTAAGTAGGTGTACCGCCAAACCACCCCCCACAGTCGCCGCCTTGGGGCCCTCAGAGGTTCCCAGGAGGACTCACCCACCACCCCAGGAGCTGTGCTGCTGTAGCTGCCTGTCCCTCTGCTCACGATCCCCACGTAGAGAGAGCTCTCTTCCGGCCTGTAAGCGCCAGGAGAAGCAGAGCCGCCCCTCAGCATACATGGACCACACCAAAATGGCCGCCATAGCCACTAGAGGCCGAACCCTGCCGTCGGCCATCGTAAAAAGACGGCCGCTACGGACAACATGCGGCCGTGTATAACACACGGCCGACTCCAGGAAAATTGGGCCGTGTATAACACACGGCCGGCCACAGGAAAATGGCGGCCATGTGACCATGCAGCCAGTACAGGGGGATGGCGGCCGCTACCACAGAGAGGGACCCACGCAGACCGGGAGGCTACAGCTCTGGTGGGGGGGGCGTGGGCGCATCCGAACGAACGGACGGACCCGACCTGCCCTAA
>BLSH010266667.1:365857-377008 GCA_018402905.1 Glandirana rugosa | reverse complement strand
AGAATTTTCTAAAAAACTACCCGGATATGTCAGAGCTGCTACATAAAGTGCGGGCCGTCTGTGCACACTTTCGGCGTTCTCACCCTGCTGCTGCTCGCTTGTCTGCGCTGCAGCGGAACTTCGGCCTTCCCGCTCACCGCCTCATATGCGACGTGCCCACAAGGTGGAACTCCACCTTGCACATGCTGGAGAGACTGTGCGAGCAGCAGCAGGCAATAGTGGAGTTTCAGCTGCAGCACGCACGGGTCAGTCGCTCTGCGGAACAGCAACACTTCACCACCAACGAGTGGGCCTCCATGCGAGACCTGTGTAGAGTATTGCGGTGTTTTGAGTACTCCACCAACATGGCCAGTGCTGATGATGCTGTTCTCAGCGTTACTATACCACTTCTATGTCTCCTTGAAAAAACACTTTGGGCCAGGATGGAAGAGGATGTGGCACAGGAGGATGAGGAGGAGGAAGAGGGGTCATTTCCATGGTTATCAGGCCAGTCATTCGCAAGTGGCTCGGAGGGTGGGTTCCTGCACCAGCATAGGCCAGGTCCAAAATATTCAAGCCAGGGCACAGTTCTGGAGGATGAGGAGGACGAGAAAGTTGAGGAGGAGGAGGAGGAATTGCAGCAGGGTGCCACCCAACGCAGCTCATGGGCATCACTGGAGCGTGGCTGGGGGGATACAGAGGACACAGATGATATACCTCCCACAGAGGACAGCTTGTCTTTGCTTGTGGGCAGCATGGCACACATGGCCGACTACATGCTGCAGTGCCTGCGCAATGACAGCCGAGTTGCCCACATTGTAACTTCCTCTGATTACTGGGTGGCCACCCTGCTGGATCCCTGTTACAAGGACAACGTGTCATCCTTAATTCCCTCACTGGAGCATGAGAGGAAGATGCGCGACTACAAGCGCACACTGGTAGAGGCGCTGCTGAGGGCATTCCCAAATGACACCGGGGGCTCAGCGGAAGCACAAGGTGAAGGTAGAGGAGGAGGAGGAGGTATAGGCCACCAACGCAGCTGTGCCACCACCAGCACCTCAGAAGGCAGGGTTAGCATGGCTGAAATGTGGCAAAGCTTTGTCAGCAGCCCGCCACAACAAACAGCACAACGTCTTAGCAGGAGGCAGCATTTCAGCAACATGGTGCAAGAGTATGTGGGCACATGCCTACACGTACTGCCTGATGGGTCTGCCCCATTCAACTTCTGGGTCTCCAAATTGCCCACATGGCCTGAGCTTGCCCTTTATGCCTTGGAGGTGCTGGCCTGCCCTGCTTATTCCGAGCGCTAAAAATAGCGCATTAAAAATGACCCTATACATTGAAATGAATGTAAAACGCTTGCAAAATATACCAAACAAATACAAATACAAATGCAAATACAATTAAATGCAATTTAGGACAAATCAGACAGGTCCTACATTAGGTCAGCTTAACCCCGCTCGACATGTTTCACCCATGGGGGCTTCCTCAGGAGACTAAATGGGGCTGACTAAGGTAAGAGAAAAACATTTGTGAAAAAATGTGTTGTTTTGAACTCATAAATTATGGAGCACCTTAAAAGTCCATGGAACCCTTAAGTGGATTCCTTTTTCTGATCTCATTTTTTATCTATCCATACAAGATAAAACAGATTTTTTTACACAATGCTGAGGATTAACCCCTTAAGTTCCACAGTGAGTATAACAAGCAAACTATGCTGCATATACAGACTGATTTTACTGTTGTGGGTTTAGTAACACTTTAAATCAGCAAAATTCCTGTAAATGGTCAACCGGTACACTTTAAATATATCTGAAATGTGGAATTCTGCTGCTCAGTACAGCAGGGTTACATTACAGTAACGGATCCATCTTAGTAAATAAGACATATTTTATATTCTTCCAGCCTGGGAATTGAACAGCTTTTTGAGTATGGTTTTCATAAAAAAAGATGTAATTAGGTTGGGAGATTAGGGATGTTAACATGTGTCTGGGGACTGTTAGCAGTGTTTCAAACAAACAGTGACATGCTATTCTTGCAAACGGCAGCCCACAATCCTGTTTATGCATTCGAATTAGAGAGCCTCATGCATGTTTGGTATTCATCTGGAAACAAAGCCTGGTATAAACAAAAGATGTACACTAATTTGACTCATAAAGCACCCTATGGAAAAGAATTTCTTAATAGACAGAACTGCTATGTTTCATCGCAAGATGGAGAATTTCTGTGTGCAATAACAAATGCCTCAAGCATTCCAATGCAGGCTTTATCACCATAGACAGGCAAGGTTTCTTTCTAGGTATTATAAAGGAGAACTCCACTGTCTTAAAAAAAAAATAATATAGCACATAGAATTGCTAAACAAACCGTTTTGTAATTAAAGCGGAACTTCGCTCTGTCAATCAACATTGACGATTTTACATTTTTTATGCTGATAGCATTAGTAAATAGATAGTAAAATATATCATAGTAAATTGGGAAATAATTCATAGGCAAATGATATCATACATCCTAGGAGTCTTCAGGAGGAGAAGAGGGGCTTTCTCAGCTAAGCACGCCCTCCTGCTTGTGTGCCTGAGCTAAGGGTAGATTGATTCCTGGCGGTAAATGCTACAGGAGACATCTTCACGAAGGCCTAATTCACACCTATGCATTTTTAGTGCTTTTTGCATTGTGCAGATTTGCACTACAGAACGTGTTCCATAGGAAACCATGTTAAATGGACTGTAGTGCAAATCTGCATAATGCAAAAAGCATTAAAAATGCATACATGTGAATCAGGACTTACACAAGATGGCCACAGCCAGAAATGCTAGGTTTTTTTTTCAAAGCGATTTCTCAGCAAAATAAAGCATGGAGGCTTGGATGCATGGGGGAATTTGTTTCAAATATTAAAATGAATGAAATAGCGTTTTTCATTTGTGGTGCTCAGATTCAGTGCAGTTACACTTTAAGGCTACTTTCACACTGAGGCGTTTGAAAAATGTGTGCAAAACATCAAGCATTATTACAGCATTTTTGCCGCGTTTTCCCAGCGTTATCGCTATAATTAGCGCTACCGCCCAGGCGTTTTTTAAGTGCTTTTGAAGCGCTGGCATTAAATAAATAGCACATTCCCCTACATTACATCCTGTTTACTTCCTGGTATTTTGGCCTTTCCACAACCTCTGGGCGTTTTGCTGGTGCTTTTAACGCGCTTTTAACGCGCTTTTGGTTCTAGATATTTTTACCTATAAATTTGTGTTGTTTTGAACTCTTAAATTATGGAGCACCTTAAAATTCCATGGAACCCTTAAGTGGATTCCTTTTTCTGATCTCATTTTTTGTTTCAAAACTTTTTGGACGTGGTGCCCCGCACTTGGGCTCCTCGCTTGCTCAACATCCCTATTCTTGTATGGATAGATACTTCCCTCCTGCACTGTCAATCTGGGCAAGTCCATATAATACATGGCAGAGTGGTAAAGCTGCACATGCTCAGTTTGGTCTTTTATGCTGGATAGAACAGTTCCTGATTCAGTTGAACTGTTCAGGTCATATGATAATGACATCACACATGTGGGCGTGTATACAGGCTGTAGTGGAAATCTTGAACACACAGCTATGGACAAACTGTGCAGGTTATCAGGAAACCATGGTGTACAGATCAGCGAAAAACAAATATAGTGGCAGTATTTTAATGTAAAAAGAGGATTTCTAAGCTGTGGGCGTTGTGGCGGGGCAGGTGAACTATTTTTATATTACTGGGTTTAGTAACACTTTAACTTGTGATTAGGGTTGCCACCTTTTCTTCAAGTCAAACCCAAACACTTTAGCACAGCAATTTCTTTTTTTAGTATAAACTGTACACATATCTTGCTATTAAATAACATTTCTAATCATATGAAGTTCATAACAAGCGTCCCCCTTTACATCTGAATCCACAGAGTTTCCCTTTTACATCTGAATCCACAGAGTTCCCCTTTTACATCTGAATCCACAGAGTTCCCCTTTTACATTTGAATCCACAGAGTTCCCCTTTTACATCTGAACTTGCAGAGTTCCCTTTCACTTTAAGTGGGACTCTGCAGACTCTGATGTAAGGGAGAACTCTGGGGACTCTGACATAAGGGATGCTCTGGGACCCCTAGTTTACAGGAGAACACTGAGAACTTTGTACGGAGAGGACTCTGATGTAAGGGGGAACTTTGTGGCCTCTGGTGTAAAGGGGAACTCTGATGTAAGGGGTGCTCTGAGAACCCTGATTTACCTTACTGTACTCACTCAAAGGCAGGAGAGAGAAGGGGGAGGGGGGAGACTTTAGTCACAGACAAGGATGAATGGTGAGCTCACTTACCCCTTGGCAGTCAGCACCTTTCATCCAGCTGTATCTGAGGCTGCTGGGCTTCAAATTTCTGGCCCCCACTTTCCTTTTCTGAGGCACAGCGCAGAGGATTGGAGTGTGGGCAGACACAGAGGGGTAGGGGCGGGAGGAAGAGGTGCAGATTGGGATTGTTAGTGCTGGCTTTGGGCAGTGTGAAAGAGCATGTAACAGACACTCTCAGCTTAGACAACTGCAGCCAGCAATCCTGCTGAGAAGTCAAAGTCCAGTATGAATAATGTGTCCGGGTTTCAGGCCATCTGAAACCCGGACACATGATTCCAAACCCAAACTGTCCGGGTGAATCCTGGACGGACAGGTGGCAATCCTACTTGTGATACCACAATGGTGTCAGTAGTTCATATTATTATTATTGTTGTACAGGATTTATATAGCGCCAACAGTTTACACAGTGCTTTACAATAAAAAGGGGGACATTACAATTACAATACAGTTAAACTGTTCCCTGCAAAGTAAAAGCATAATGTGCTAGTGCATCGCATACAAGCCCATTATGTGACACTTTCCTGCAAATGAAGCCCCCGATGCCCCCCACTGGAGGCCGCATTCCATGTTCACCCCTCTTCCTTTCGGCAACATCAGTGCAGTACAAAGTAAATATCTCTACGTACGTTTAGGAGATATTTACTGTACCTATAGGTAAGCCTTATTATAAGCTTACCTATAGGTACAACTTGAAAATGGAGGTTTACAACCTCTTTAAATACAGAAGGAATAGGGGGGCCTTGCTCATGGAGCTTACAATCTAAAGGGAGGGGGAGGGGGTACAAAAGGTAACGGCTGCAGGGGATGATCTGATGGAGGGGACTCAAGTACAGTTCTTAGGTGGAGGTGGGGTAGGCTTCCCTGAAGAAGTAAATTTTCAGGGATCGCCTAAAGGGTAGGAGCTGACTAGACATACTGGGTCAGGGAGTTCCAGAGGTTGGGGGAGGCTCTGGAGAAGTCCTGTAAGCAAGCATAGGAGGAGGTAACAAGGGAGTCAGAGAGCAGGAGGTCCTCGGAGGAGTGGAGAGGATGATTTGGGCGATATCTGCAGATTGACTGTATTCTCTGATGTATTGGCCTAACCGAAGAAGTGATTGACTGCATTATGTATGGATATCAGGGCTTTGCTGTGCCCATGTTGGCTTTCCTCCTCCCTAAGACAAATACTCACATTAGCTCTCCTGCTGCTCCATTCGGTTGTGGGGAGTGAAAAGAAGTACCTGCTTTCTCCATGTTATTTAATGGGCTTCTAATGTAGCTACAGTATGTCACACAAAACAAGTGTAGTCTAGGTCCCCCTTATGGGTGGCTGATTGCAGTGTTCCACCTGTCACTCTGCCCTCAATCACACATTTCCTTTAATCCGGAGTCATGGAAATGGCCGGTACTTTTTTAAATTTATTTAGGGGATAGAACTTGGATGGGGTAGGGGTGACTGTGGGATGCCCAATAGATCAGGAACATGGGACCTTATATATACACCATTGTATATACACTCCTTCCTCTCTTCAGCACGACCCTGGTTGACAGTTACACTCCTTTCACTTCTCTCCTTGCTTCTTCCAGGTGAGGCCTGAAGAGATATTTATCAAGCCTCCATTACATCTTCTTCCGGCCTAGCTAGCACATGGTGAGGCCTGCGTTTCTGCATGTAGGACCTGCGGACCACCCATTACTGGCAAGGGCCAAGAGCCCTCAAAGTGTAGCTAAGTAAGTTAGTGCTAGCTAAGGTTGATGGACTACTGCTCCCAGCCCATCCTCTTCCAGGCCACTTCAGTCCTTCTGGCTGCTCCGGCCTGCTCCACTGCCCAGTGACACCACTTCCCTGACTGGCTCCTTTGACCTCCACAGACTGTCCACTGTATCCTCCCAGCCTGCTCTAGTCCACTTTTTCCAGTTCCCAGGGCATGTCACTCACCAACACCGGTGGATCCTTTAAAGATCCCTTTTTCCTGTAGCCTCTCCATTGCTCTCCTGCTCCTTGGTCAGAACTCCTTCATGTGTTGTAAGAGGGGTTCCTTCCACTTCCCGAGCCTCCAGGCCCAAGGTCCCCCCCCCCCAGACTGGGGGCTCCCTCAGGGCCTCCCCAACCTTTGTTACATCTCTAGCTCTTCCACCTGACACTCTCATCCCAGACTGGACTGACCCTGGGTATTTAAGGAGGCCTTCCCCCTGCCAATCCAGATTGGGGATTGGTCAGGGCTCCTTAGAACACCCCAAGTGGCTACACCTCCCCTCCCACCTCTCCTTCCAGAAAGCACCAGAAGCTTCTGGAAAGAAGTGAGAGGTCCTGATGACACCATCTGAGAATCACAGTCCTACCTGAGCCACTCCCAGCCCAGAATCAAAACAATCAGGCCTGTACATCAGTCAGGCCTGAATAAATTTGCCTCTCCAACAAAAATCTACCTTCTCAGCACCTATTACTATTGGGGGCACTACACAAAGTAAAAAAAGTGGGGGTTCTTCAGCAGTGATTTTTCAGACTGCCCTTTGGAAAGCACGCCATGGTGGCTTGCTTTCCAGAAAGCAGTATAGCAGTGGCTGACTGGGATTCAGGAGGCGCTACTGCCGCTTTGTGGGGCCTCTTTTTACTTTTCATTTTTTATTTTACTGGATCACGCCTAAACTGCGAGCCAAGTGTTTTAGTCTCAAAGGGCAAATTTGACAGGTGCTGACTGTCAAACTTTGCAGCCCAAGTGGATGTAAACCTGATTAATTAAATTTGAGTTGGACATATCTGTCTGTAGTGTCTTGTTATCTCTCTTCAAATAGCTATGTCCTGTAGCTGTCTCTTCCTCGTTAGCCCTGTTATCAGCCTGATAAGTTCTCACTCCTTCTGGTAGTCCGGACATAGAAATTAGAGTCGGGGGGGGTGTTGCTAAAAATAGATTAGCAGGCTGCTAAACAAAACACAGGCAACCTCTGCATGTGTGGGAAGGAGGTGTGTGCCTTTCCTCCAATCAGCTTTCGTACAGTCTCTCACAGTGTCCAGGAATCATCTCCACCTACATAGGAAGGAGGAAGTGGAAAATCGAACAGATTGTGCACTTTCTAAACAATATATCAAAGTGAAGACAGAAGATATACGTCTAAGACTTATATAGGGAGGTTTGTGTCATCTCTGTGTATCATCTGAGGCTGTTCACTTCACTGGATATATGGAGGGTTTACATCCACTACAAAAGAGAAGTTCAGGATTTATAAAAGAAAAATGATACTCACCTAGGTGGAGGCAGCATCAGCCTGATGCTGCATCTGTCCCCCGCCAGCTCTAAGACTGAGAACTGAGCGATCAAACACTGCTGATCGCTCAGCTCTCAGTCTTCGACTGCAGAGAGTCGGGGACTGTCAGTCCCCAGCTCTCTGCACTGTCCCCCCTCCCCCTTCCGTGCGCTCACTGGAGCGCTGGGCTGTGCAAGAAGCGGGAGCGGCTGGCTTGGGCTCTCAGCGACTCATTGAGAGGCTGAGCTAGCTGCCGATTCAGGCATCTGGGTAAATCCGGACCATTTGGTTGGAATCTCTTCAGAGCCTTGATCGGCTCCGAGATGTCATCCGAAAGTTAGCTTTTTTCGGCTGTTAACTGAAACAGAATACAGAAGTCCAGAACAAACTGCACTCCTGTGATCCATACCTTTGAATATACTTCACCTTTAGAAATGCCACGGCCTCAAAGGGCAAGGCATCGTGGGCACAGCATGTGTAAAGCCGGATCAGGCTGTAATGTTAGAATTTAGCTTCCTGTTTTTACCTCACAACCCCCCCAGTGTTACCAACCTACTAGACTGAGATTTACTAACATGACACCCATAATTTACTGGCACAGTCAAGTTTTCACTGGTATTTCCAAAAGTTACAAACTTACAGTTTTAAGTACAAATTTCAGTATTTCGGCTACAAACAAGTACAATATGCAATTAGCAATGTGATTTAAGGTAGATATTAAGGCAAAAAAACATATTTCTTATTTTATTTTCGATAAAGTAAGTAAGTAGCTCAGGGACAGGACTCAGGAGGGCAAAAAATTAGAATGGGCGGCACGCACACATGACATTGACTCTCACAGTGACACTGACAGCAGTCACCAGCACAATACACCCACTCCTAAGTCACAGTGACAGGTCCACACCAGGTCATCCCTTTAGTCCACTCACGTTCAAACAGCACTGACAGTCCCTCTCCCAGCTTGCCTTGCTCCCGTCTTGCAGACCCACACACGAGCCTCTGGCCGCTCCATGTCTCTTGCATCATGACATCACATGACACACTCAGGCACTGCCTCTGCCAGATCCACCCCCCTCCGGGTCCACCTGAACACACTGTAGCAGGTACTCGGATGGTCCTGGCCCGGTTCCGGACTGGAATCGTGCAGGCGCAGTTCTGGGCCAAGCGTCACAGCCATATTTTTTACAAACTTTTCCTGTCACTGGCATTTACTGATAGGAAAAAAGTGCTTGTTTTTTACTGGCTGCCAGTAAAAATACTGACAGTTGGCAACACCCTTCCCCTTTCCACACTACCCCTGTGAAAGAGCCCAAAAAGAACCAATTGCTGGGGTCATCCACATAGACCTTTATCGATAAGTTCTTCCTGTATGATGGGTGTAATGTTTTGTATGTGTTCCTATGCTTTCTAAATGATGCGCAGTACCACTTCTCTTGTTCTTTACACTGGGTGTGATTCTCAGTATCCAATCTTATTTTGTGTGTAAGGATACTGCACAATACCATGTCACTTGTTCTGTATGCTGAGTGTGATTCTCAGTATCTGTCCTTATTCTGTATGTATGGATGGTGCACAGTACCACTTCTCTTGTTCTTTACACTGGGTGTGATTCTCAGTATCCAATCTTATTTTGTGTGTAAGGATACAGCACAATACCATGTCACTTGTTCTGTATGCTGAGTGTGATTCTCAGTATCTGTCCTTATTCTGTATGTATGGATGGTGCACAGTAGCACTTCACTTGTTCTGTATACTGGGTTTAAGTTTTATCATCTGTTCGTATTCTGGGTATATGAGTGCTGGACAATATCACTTCTTTTCATCTGTATGCATGGTATAATTCTCAGTAGCTGTTATTATTCTGTATACATGGATACTGCATAGTACATCTTTTCTTGTTATCTTTTCTGGGTGTAATTCTATTCATGTTTTACATACCAGTTATGATTAAACCATCTAAACATTAACCTATCCATGCCCCTTGGATGAAGACATACCATAATACCAGGCTTGCTGTGCACACACTGCCTTGTCGCCCTGTAAACTGTTCTTCCAAGTTGACATCTGTGATGTGCTGCAGCAGTGAATGGTAGATGCAGAAGCTGTCACATAGTTGGAAATGGTGCTTGACAGAATGATTGTGGGTAGAAATAAGAGAAACAATTTCCATAAATCTGAATTCTCCGTGGATCTCTGTTTTGTCAGTCCCAGATGGGGACTGGGGAATAAATCAAACACAGTATTTGCATATCTCTGCTCATTCAGACAAGTTTAAAAATTAAAGTAGACTTCCAGCCTAAACCTAACTAGCCTTAAAACTGTCCCCTCCCCTCTCCTAGCACCTATGCTGACTGTAAAAAAGATGTATATACTTACCTATTTTCAGTCCTCTCCAGTCCAGTCACATCATCCGGCTCCCCTCCGTCAGCTAGCGGTGGCTGCAGGGGAGAGGATGGAGTGCGGAAAATGGCTGGGACATGGCGGTCTATGGGTGGTATCATCATTCCCATTCACTGATGAGCGCCCTCCCCTGCAGCCACCGCTGACTGACACAGGGGATCACATTACCAGACCAGAGCAGGCTGCGAATAGGTAATTGTATCATGGGTGCTCATCCTGTGGCCCCTTTAGCTGTTGCAGAACTACAAGTCCCATCATGCCTCTGCATTTTGCAGTCATGCTTGTAACTGTCAGCCTTGCAAAGCCTCATGGGATTTGTAGTTCTGCAACAGCTGGAGGGCCACAGGTTGAGCAGCCATGTTAAACATCTTTTTTTACACAGGGTAGTCAGCATCAGATGAACTTACCACCACCAGGGGCCTGCAGCCACTCTCTCTCACCTTTTTCTCTGGGTTTTGCCCAAATAACATGCCCAATCCCGCCAGGTAGTTCACACTGCGCCGCGCTAATTGCAGGCAGTGAAACATTTCCCGATCGCTGCAGCCACGCATGGGGAAATGTTTCACTGCCTGTGATTAGCGCGGCGCAGTGCAAATTTCCTCTGGTGGGCTCGGACATGTGCAGTTCCCAACACGCCCGAGCCCATCCTTAAAGCGGTAGTAAACCCATCCATTTAACAGTTTAAAAACCAGTTACATTTCCGGCACGTGCCGGAAATGTAACACTCCCATTGCTTGTGCTCTAAACTAAACTGTCAAACCATCCAATGGCTGGCGATATAGCTGATCACATGTGCAGCATCACGGCAGTTGTAGATTAAACAAAGGCCAAGATGGCAGCTTCCTTGGCTGAAAATGATAGGGGGGTTTACTACCACTTTAATGCTCACATGCCCAGTGAACCCAGCTTTTTCTCACTGTGATCCACATCAGGCTCCCTGATGGTGCGCCACCTGGTCCTTCAGCCCCTGTCCATAGGCGAATGCTTTTTGGGATAGTCGAAGCAAGAAATAAATTAAATAAAAGGTAAATAACCAAAAAAGTTGGCTTTTAAGATTGCAGAGGGGGGGGGGGGGGTATGCTAAGATGCAAAGTGCTTTTTAGTAAAGGCCGTGCACGGCCTTTACATTGACCAAAAATTTGACAATTTACCTACCCAAATGATGGCGAAATTCCTACCCGAGC
>BLSH010266667.1:315420-365847 GCA_018402905.1 Glandirana rugosa | reverse complement strand
CCATCCACACAGCAGGCTGTAGGAATTCCACTATGTTTGACTACACATCCACATAGCAGGCTGAAGGACTTCTATTATGTTTTGACTACACATCCACATAGCAGGCTGAAGGACTTCTATTATGTTTTGACTATTCTGACTCCTAACTGTTGTAATGGCGACTTATCCCTTGTTGAGACCTCTATGCCTGGCCTGTATAAGCAGATATGATCACCGCAGACAGTTCTTATCAGATAGTGACTCACCAATTACCGATTTCTTCCATGAGCGTTTATTCATTGGAACAGCAGGTACAGCATACAACAAATGTGACAGATGGTCGAAAGATGGTAACTGCAGGTCAAAACATAGTAATGTGTCCTAGGATGCGAGTAGATTGAGTGAGGCCTTCTTGCATGTGGCCATATTCTTTACCTCATGAGAAAGAGGACACAGGAAGAGAGGTAGAATAGCAGAGTGCACCAGGAACAGGAAGTTACAAAGTAGAGTGAACTAGGAAGAGGAAGTTAGCTCACAGAGGATGGGAGGTACACACTTAGAAAATACAATAGAAAGGTGTAATATCCAAAAGAACCACAAGATGGCATTGTAATAACCAACTATAAAAACATTACTACAGCTGCATATTTATGTTACATGGAAATCATGTAACAGAACAAGTTCCACTTTTCTTTTCCATGGTAGTAATTAGCTTGCATAAATTTAATTTCTTGATTCTTCTCTGAACGCAGCCTGTACTAAAATACTTTTGCATTTTGAAAACAGAAAAAGTAAAAACATTTTTATCTTTGTAACTTTTAAATAATTTATCCAGGTATCTTAACACTCCTTTAACTCGTTAAATGGTTGTACTTGTGAGCCATGATGAAACATTTGGGCACGTTTAATAACACTTTGCTAATGAGTGTCAGGCAATAAAACAGCAATCTTCTTACTTCCGCATGGTAATTGCATGGATATAGTAACCTGCAACCCATTTTAATTATCCCAGGTTCATTGCTTTCTTCTCTGACATGCACTACAAGAAGGCAATTATAATTTAGTACCAGGGGGCTATACTGCGAATGTAAGTAAAGATCAGACAGTTAATGATATTGCATTGGGCCTTAGGCATCACGCCTTTATTGCTAAAAGGTTTAATGGTTGTAGGTGAAGGGATATATAGTAGCACCTGGAAACATCACTTTGTGTCTTCGCAATCTACAGTGGGCTATTTGGCAGTTATTATATCAGATGTGCGAAGATGCATTAGTACTCAGGGAACAGAGTGCTCCTTCAGTGCTCACATTTGTATAAAAAATCTATTTACTGCTAATTTGATGCAACTCATTACCTGTGTCACAAATAATAGCCTTTGTTGCAGAGAAAAACAAGTCATGGTCCCAGACTGTATTAACAAGCAGCTTTTTGTTTCCTGCTCAGTTAACTGTTGTAAAATGTTCAACAAATGTGACTTGACGCTTGTTGCTCCTATTAAGGCGGTGAGCGGCTGAGTACAATGTGATTCAATGTAGCTAAGGCTAGCCATACTCTAACTGATTTCACGATGTGACCGTGCCAGATTTACTGGCTTCATACTTCAATGCTTCATACATTATGACTGAAGTTTGATCATTTATTACACTCAGACATTTCTTTATTAACTTTTATTGTAGCCAACAAAACAATATAGCATCTACCTTCATATGTATGCTACAACCCTGATATTGCTTATAAATGTTTCTGAAAACTGCAACCAATGCCCGAACAATATGGATAAAACTAACACATGGTTAAAGTGTAACGGCTAGTTTACACTTGCTTCAAAACATGGCTTCGGACACGCTTTGTTAATGCTTTCCGAATGCCAGTCAAAGCTCATGTCACTAAATAAAATGGTTAGCTTACAGTTCTGCTTACACCTTGCTTTTGCTTGATGCTTAGGTGGCCTTCAATGAGGCTTTGGTGGGGCTTTGATTAGCCTTTGGTGGGGCTTCAATGGGGCTTTGATGAGCCTTTGGTGGGGCTTCGATGGGACTTCGATTAGCCTTTGGTGGGGCTTTGATGAGGCTTTGGTGAGGCTTCAAGCAAGCTTTGCCATAGACTTCTATTGGGGCTTTGAAGTGCAATTATAGCTACATAGGTTATAATTTTTGAAACAAAGTTGAAGCAAAGCAAAAGCAAGGTGTAAACAGGACTGTAAGCTAACCATTTTATTTAGTGGCAGGAGCTTTGACTAGCTTTAACAAAGCGTGTCTGAAGCCTTGTTTTGAAGCAAGTGTAAACTAGTCCTTGATGAGTGTTGAAGCCAAAGCAAGTGTAAATGAGCCCTAACTAAACTCGTATATATTTTTTGGGGAGAATGGAAGTGTTAGAACCCCTATCAGACTTTTGCTTTTTCTATTTGCCCTAGTGACCATTGTTACTAGGACTAAAAATAAATGAATATCAAAAAAATGTAATTGCCACCACAACAGGAAAGGGAAATCTTTCAATGGGGACAGTTGTTTTGGTGATAACTGTCTAAAGCTGGCCATTACATATAAAGTTTTGAAGGCTACACAATGCGAATGAATGAACCTCCTGCTGCGGCTACTGTATTTTCGCAGTGGTCCCGCTGTTAAAATCCTCAAGCAGTTGCTGAATCTGATTGGATGAAGATACGATTTGGTTCATAATTATTTACTGGCACCCTTGATTTTTCAATCACAGGATGTCAGGCAGGAGGTGGCCGACAGGACCACCCACTGAGTGAATTTTGTCTGGTTCATCAGCTTTAGAGAGGATTTCACCCACTTCACCCGAGAGATTTCTTCTAACTTCCTGTTGTGGCTATAGGGTATAAAGTAAGGGGGATACAGATGGCAAAAAACGTACTCAAATCTACTCTATACAAAGCTAAAATGACTTTGCATTAAAGTGGAACTTTACCCATAACAGTTTGATAATAAATAATGAACTTTAACAAAAGAACATACATTCTGAATTAATAATTATGCTACCCAAATTAGTGTGTGCTGTTACTTGTCTACATCATTGCTTACCAGAAGCTGCCATTTTGTCCAGAGCAGTCACTT
This sequence comes from Glandirana rugosa, assembly GCA_018402905.1. Taxonomy (NCBI): domain Eukaryota; kingdom Metazoa; phylum Chordata; class Amphibia; order Anura; family Ranidae; genus Glandirana; species Glandirana rugosa. Next base: position 362,791 of record BLSH010266667.1, on the reverse strand, counting down.
ATTGAAAATTCTCCCCCTCTCCTCTGTCCCAAAAACTATATGTCACTTTCTTTAGATAAAATGTGTAAATTTACATCCTTGATTGTATGTCTTGGCTCAGATAGAGAGGAAGGCTGACAGAAGAATTCCAGTGCTGAAGTTCACAGACTGCTGTTGCCAAGGTAGAAAGGAAAGAATATGAGGGAGATAAGATAGGATACTATCCTTACAAGTTTAACTCTTTTGTGTCTGCCTGGCAGCAGACTTTGTCCTGTCACCTCTCCTGCTTTCCTTTGCTCTCCTTCAGTTGAACTAGTCGCTTCAAACCACACTTTTCCCATTCCTTACTCTTCTCTACATTTTCCACTTCCTGTAGATGTTTGTTATCCCATATAGGTGAGAATTCAGTGTAACCCCAGTATCCTAACATCTTTTTTACCATCTCCCATCTTTTTAATCAGCATAAAGCTTAAAATGATATGCTACAATGTTTCTCTGTATCTCAGCCTAAGCCATACTGTGATAAACTTGGCAGGCTGCCTGTCTTTCTTTTTTTTTTTTTTTGACAGCTGTCAGCTGTGAGCAGAGAACTCTCTGAACTGAATTGAGGAAATGCTGTTTTAAGATCGTGAAAAGGGTTGAATCGTGATCTTGATTCTTTAATGATTAATTGCGCAGCTCTACTTGAGTGTATATTTTCTACACATGCATCTTGCAGCTCTTTTATAAAATCAGACCTTGTGTGGTTTTACAGATCTACCTTGTCAAACTGGTAAGAACTGGGGTAGCTGTCATTAAAAAAAAGAACATAATTATAGCAATTTTCTCTTTTTAATCCCATTTTCATCAATCTATATAATAAACAGTAATGGGATTCTAGTAATACACACACACACTAATATAACTACTAGCAGATTAGAGATGTACCCTTTTGATTACAAATGCATAATTGGTCTCTGTCTTTCATTTTACTGCCTTACATAGTTCTATAGCATTCACAAATGATGCCCTTTCAGGAACAGCAGTTAAACCTCTAGATTCATTAGAATACCATCTCATAATTATTTAGTTCACAGAAGCCTCCTATAGCTTTTTTTCTGGAAAGGTTTGTTGCATATTTTAGTTAGAGTATATGTTCATTGAATGTTCTGGTTCATTATCCTAATTGCAGTTGGTACAGGCATACACATCATTTATAACAACTGGATGAGACAGTTTGTTCTGACATTTTTCCCTGAATTGGGCACATGCTGAGCTACCAAGACTTAGGTTTTATGCACCAGAGACTTTAAATGTCAAACACAGTAAGCTATGTGTGAATTTAAATCCCTTGAGACAATTACTAAAGTCCGCAGAAGCATTGTGGTTATTGAAATTTTGCTCTCTGACATTTTTACAGACCTCTGGATCTATCATAAAAAGTTTCAGATTGCAGATTTCATGTGCACACTTTCTTAAAATACAGATTTGGCACTACAGTGGAGCTAATACCATGTGTTTAACGTGGTTGTAAACCTCTAACATATGAACAAAGCATATCCCTCTACAGTGTGCACTTGTCTCATCCCAGAGCACTAAGTGTCATTTCTATCTGCTGCCTCCTTCCTCTGCTATCTGCATGAGTCACTTCTGACAAGTTTTCCTGATACCAAAAGGGTAAAAAGGTGACAGGGGAGAGAACTCCAGCGCACAGCCTGTGATTGACAGCCTCTGTTCCTGTGTGCTGTGTGAAGGGGGTGTGTCCCTTCCCTCCAATCAGCTCTCACTGAGCTCTGAAGAGTGTAACTTCAGTTCCTGCCCCCTGCTTTCTAAAAGCTTAGACAAGTTGTATAAATTCTTCACTTTGAACCTCCCAACTTTCTTAGATGGGAATAAAGGACTCCTTTTAGTAAAAAGTTTGCAGGTATAGGGCCATGCCCCCCTTAAAGGAAAGTTGTACAAAAAAAATAAAATTTGGTTAAACCCACAAGTGCTTTTTTACCACTATTATTCCTTTATATTGGTTTTTGGAATTAACAGATGCAGCAATTTAGAAATTGGATGAAAGGGGCTACAGGAGCAGGGGGTCTTCGGGGGAAATTTGACTTCTGAGCACATGCAGCATGTCACAAATTGGATCAGTTAAGCTGGTGATCCGACTTGAATGCGGCTTCCATTATATTCTATGGGCTGAAATCGCAACCAAGTCGGACCAAAGTAGTGCAGGAACCTTTTCAAAAGTCGGAGCGACACAAGTCGGAACAAGTAGATGGCTCTCATAGAGAAACATTGATTTTGAAATGCCATGCAACATGTGCTCTTAAAGTCAGAGTGAATGTTGCACCAGTGTGAACCGGTCCTAAAAGTAAATATTCTTAGCGACAGTGATTGATTCACCACTAGTTTGCTGACTTACTTTCTCTACTTTATAAAAATGTGTGTGTATTTATGGCAGAGCTACTGTTAGCATACAGAATTGTATTTGTAAATTTTCCCTTCCTGTGCATTAAATGAGATATTTGATATTTCTATCAGTTTGCTGTGCAACCAGTTGCTCTATTTTGGCTTGCATTATCAGCAAAAGGCCAAAAACATTTGTACTTTTCTTCTATGTTTTTTTTTTTTAACTCAAAGAAAGTTTTATTAAAAAGACCAACGTATTTTAACAGACAGCTTCATATATAAGCTATATGTTACATCATTACAGTTTGCAGCGATGTGTATGGAGGTGGCCCCAAGACCCTATAGTCCTTGGGCGTCTGTTCCGACATTCGGATATGACGGAGGGTTTCAATTTGCCTCACGTCCTCCCATAGGTGAATATTCACCTGGGATTGACAGTGCGGCCCGGGCCCCCTGGATGTGTCTGACGACCCTCGGCCGTCACGCTGGTGGGTCCGCGCATGCGCCGTCTCCCGAACATCTGGATCGGGGGCGGCTCTGTCACTTCCGGGGGACCGGCTTTTTAGAGGGTTCGGGGACGCAGCAGAGGATGGAAGCCTTGGGCGTCCTGCTGCTGTGGTTCCCCGGTCACTAAGGGTAAAGGTAAGACATCTGCTACTTGATGACAAGATTATCTTTGGTTGACTTTGGATCTGGCCTCAATACTGAAGTATTGCTAGCTTTAAAATGGATACTGGTGACTATGCGGATCTCCCCACCACTCTGCTATGCTGGATTGGAGAGTAATAAGCCCGGTATAGGAGTGTGTGGACATGGGTGGTTTGGTGGCGATTCGGGAAATGCAGCGACACCATGGAAACAAGTAATAGCTGATATATTACGGAATATGTTGTCACTAATAGGATTCATGGGCACTATATTATATATTGCTCTATGTTTGATATTATAGAACCTTGTGTGAAGGTGAATCAAAACTGAAAGGACAGTCCAACATTCGCCTGACAGGGCAGGTGGTTCTGGCACCACCTGCTACTAGGTGGGGCAAGGGACACCTCCCGATCACGCTGCGCAGCGACATGCTCCCGGTGGAAGTAACAAATTGGTGAGCACAGTATATATGTAATATATGTATTAACTATTAAATATGTTATGATAAAATATGTTATTGATGTAACTTTTTTCTTGATCGGTAGATGTATATAATACACGTGGAATGATCCTGAGGAAGCAGAATGACTGCGAAACGTTGATTATAATTCCACTTGTTCAGTACCACCTGTATGTATGGATGGTCATGTAAAATGTATTATACATCTTCTTAATTTTATGAATTTTTTACGAATTTGTTACAAATAAAATATGCTTTTATGGAAATAACTGTATGTCTGTGCTCACTCTAGACGACAAGCAATCCAGTAAAGTCCCCCCCTTCCTCTTGAACCACGTTCTAGACGAGGGTTTCCTTGTGTCTGGATCTGGTTTCTTTTCTTCTCTATTTCGTTGACTTATGGGATGTGGATTGTGTTGCCGTCTCCAACACTGATCACCTAGATTTAGAAATTGGTGGCAACGTATTTTAACAAACAGCTTCATATATAAGCTATATGTTACATCATTACACTTTGCAATATCAGCAATACACATAATACCTATACGTGAATCGTGTCTATCAGTGAAAGTACACCTTATCTATTTTCCCGACAGGTAACGAGTAATTACATCCTCAAAACATTTCTATCACTTGGTAAGGATATGCAATAATATAGAGAACTTCTCTTTAAATGTCTTCTCATTTGTATAAAAAATAAACATCCATAATCAATAAAAGAACATTTGTAAACACTTTTTTAGTTTGCTGACCTTTTACTATTTGGATATTTCTTTACCATGTAGCCCTTAACCCTCCAATAGTATATTCAACACCAGTTGTTGAGGTGCTAGACGTAGAACGTCCAGCCATGGCTGCCATATAGAAAATCATTTTTTGGGGGCTTTTCTATGAAGATAAGTTAGTTTTTCTCTAATTATCATTGAGTTGACCTGTGTTATCCACTGCGTGCAACATAAAGTAATCGCAATATTGCCACATATGTATGTGAAGTTAATTGATCCTCCTCCAGTGAGCTCGGCAGGCATACAATGGGATCCCTTCTTATTTGGTAATGATACCTGGGATATTGTGGATACGACCTCTTCCCAGTACCGGAAAATTTTTGGGCACCTCCACAACATGTGTATTAGGTCCTCATGTTCTCGTTGGCACTTTGGACAGAGCGGATTGTCTCTACATCCCCATTCATATAGTTGCTAGGGTGTCCTATAAACTCTATGAAGTAGAAAGAGGTGGGAAAGGTTCTGCATAACTGACAGGGATACCAATGGAGCAGCAGATAAACAGGCCTCCCAAACATCCCCATCTATAGTACCCACATCTTCCTCCCATCCCCTCCTGCATGGCAAATGCGTGGAACTCTGTTAAACATTAAGGAACATGGAATAAACTCGAGAGATCATGCCTTTTTTGTCCGAGGCCTGAAACACTTCTCCTATAATAGGGTGATCTATCAGTAAGAGTTTTGTGACTCGTGCTTGTGTGGTCAAAGCGTGTCTCAGTTGTAAATATTTATGGAATTGTTTCGTGTGGATATGAAATTCCTGTTGGATCTCTATAAAAAGTTTTAAGTATTGGCCCATGGTATAGTTGCAAAATATATTTAATTCCCGCTCCTTCCCATTCTTTAAATCCTTCTAACTTCAGTACATCCTTATATTGTGAACTGCGCCAAAGTGGGGTACATGTTAGGCAGTCGACTATATTTAAAATGGTCTTAGAGTATTTCCATAAAGTTTTAAGAAGTATAACTGTTAGGGCTGGAGGCAGGTGGGGAAAGCCTTCTTCCAAGTGGGCAAGAGCAGAGTAGTCCGACCCCTCTGGAATAAGCATGTTCCTAATTGAGTCCAAGGGATCCAATAATCCCCATCCCCCAAGCTGTTGGACCAGAAATGCTATATAGTAAATTCTGGTGTTGTGGGACAACTAGACCACCCTGATCTTTTCCCAGTTGTAACTTAGTCAGTCTAATACGGGCTATCTTTTTACACCATATTAGTTCCCTGAACTATATGCAAAAAAACACTTTCATGGGATCCTTAGTGGAGAATTGTTAAAGATATATAGAAGTTGGGGGGCCACACCATTTTTATTAAACGGACCCTCCCTACCAACGAAAGGGGAAGTTTACACCAGAGTGAACACTTTTTGCGGAATTTGGCTAGTAGCGGAAGTAGATTCAATCGGATATAATCTGCTGGGTCAGGAGATATTTGTATTCCTAGGTACTTAAAGTTGGAGACCACCTCCACTGCCTCCACACACTCTGGCAGTGGACCTGGTAGTGGGTCTAGGGGCATTAACACTGACTTATTCCAGTTAATGGAAAATCCGGACATGATCTCAGTTAAGGCTCGAATACGAGCAGCTAAGGGCTCTAGAGCCAGGGCAAATAGCAGGGGCAACAAAGGACAACCCTGTCTAGTGCCCCGGTGGAACTCAAAGGACTCTGATAACTCCCCATTCACTCTGAAATGGGCGGAGGGGGGTGCATTTAGCACCTTTACCGATTTAATAAATGTTTTGCCCATTCCAAACCGCTCCAAGACCTCCCACAGATCACTCCACACTGTCAAAGGCCTTGGCAGCATCCAATGAGAATATCGCCCTGTTGCCAGTGTTGTCTATAGGCATATTCAGATTCAGAAACAGCCGTCTCAGGTTCTGTGCTGTGGAGTGGGCTAGAATAAATCCACATTGGTCTCTGTGTACTATTTTGTGTATTATCTTCGACAATCTCGAAGCCAACACCTTGGCCAGTAGTTTGACGTCCGCTGTTAACAAAGGGAAAGGTCTGTATGAGTCCGCCCGGTTTTAACAGGACCACCATTATCGCCTCATTCATCGATTGAGGAAGCCTCCCCGATTCTAATGCCCCATTATATACTTTAACCACTTCCTTACACGACACTTACACCCCCTTCCTTACCAGACCAATTTTCAGCTTTCAGCGCTCTCACACTTTAAATGACAATTACTCAGTCATGCTACACTGTACCCAAACAACATTTTTATCATTTTTTCTCACAAATAGAGCTTTCTTTTGGTGGTATATAATCACTGCTGGGTTTTTTATTTTTTTCAATATAAGCGAAAAAAAGTAGCAAAAATTTTGAAAAAAAAACACTTTTTTTTAGTTTGTATTGAAAAATTTTGCAAAAAAGTATTTTTTCTTCATAAATTTGGGCCATAATTTATACTGCTACATATCTTTGGTAAAAATAACCCAAATTAGTGTATATTATTTATTCTCTGTGAAAGTTATAGAGTCTACAAGCTATGGTGCAAATCATTGAAAATTGATCACACCTGATGTACTGACCACCTATCTCAATTCTTGAGACCCTAACAAGCCAGGAAAGTACAAATACCCCCCAAATGACCCCTTTTTGGAAAGTAGACATTCCAAGGTTTTTAGTAAGGGGCATGCATGGTGAGTTTTTTGAAGTTGTAATTTTTTCCCACAATTCTTTGCAAAATTAAGATTTTTTTTTTTTTTTTTACACAAAATTGTTAAACAAGTTATTTCTCACACACAGCATATACATACTTGCAATGACACCCCAAAACACATTCTGCTACTCCTCCTGAGTATGACGATACCACATGTGTGAGACTTTTACACAGCCTGGCCACATACAGAGCCCAACATTGAAGCAGCACCTTTAGGCATTCTATGAGCATAAATTACACATCTCATTTCTCAACCACCTATTACACTTTTGAAGGCCCTGGAGCACCAGGACAATGGAATTGCCCACAAAATGACCCCATTTTGGAAAGCAAACACCCCAAGGTATATTCGATGAGGCATTATGAGTCTTTTGCACGGTTAAGTCTTTGAAAAACACGGAAAGATGATAAAAACTCTATTATTCTTTACACAAAGTGGTCAATTTATAAGATATTTCTAACACATAGCATGTACATAGCAAAAATTACACCCCAAAATACATTCTGCTGTTTGTCCTGAGTATGGCGATACCACATGTGAGACTTTTACTCAGCCTGGCCACATAGAAAGGTCCAACATGCAGGGAGCACCATCATGCGTTCTAGGAGCATAAATTACACATAAAATATCCTAATGACCTATTACACTTTTGAAGGTCCTGGAGCACCAGGACAGTGGAATTACCCACAAAATGACCCCATTTTGAAAAGCAAGTACCCCAATGTATATTCCATGAGGCATTATGAGTCTTTTGTATGGTTCATTTTTTTCCACAAGTCTTCGGAAAAGGTGGAAAGAAAATGAAAACATATTTTTTTTTTACACAAAGTTGTCAATTTATATGATATTTCTAACACATAGCATGTACATAGCCAAAATGACCCCCCAAAATATATTCTACTACTCGTCCTGAGTATGGCGATACCACATGTGTGAGACTTTTACACAGCCCGGCCACATAGAGAGGTCCAACATTGAAGTAGTACCTTCAGGCGTTCTAGGAGCATAAATTACACATCTAATTTCATTCCTACCTATCACACTTTTGAAGGTTCTGGAGCACAAGGACAGTGGAATTACCCACAAAATTACCCCATTTTGGAAAGCAAACACTCCAATGTATATTTTATGAGGCATGGGCTGCAGATAGGTACTCGGGTACTCTTATGGGCTGCAGATAGGTACTTGGGTACTCTGATGGATTAGTAAAAGGTACTCGGGTACTCTGATGGGCTGGTAAAAGGTACTCGGGTACTCTGATGGGCTGGTAAAAAGTTCTTGGGTACTCTGATGGGCTGGTGACAGGTACTCGGGTACTCAGATGGTCTGGTGCCAGGTACTTGGGTACTCAGATGGTCTGGTGCTAGGTACTTGGGTACTCAGATGGGCTAGTGACAGGCACTCGGGTACTCAGACAGGCTAGTGACAGGTACTAGGGTACTCAGATGGGCTAGTGACAGGTACTTGGCTACTCAGATGGGCTAGTGACAGGTACTCAGATGGACTGGTGACCGGTACTCGGGTACTCTGATGAGCTAGTGACAGGTACTCGGGTACTCAGAAGGGTTGGTGACATGTACTCGGGTACTATGATGGGTTTGTGACAAGTACTCGGGTACTCTGATGGGCTGGTGACAGGTACTCGGGTACTGTGATGGGCTGGTGACAGGTACTCGGGTACTGTGATGGACTGGTGACAGGCACTTGGGTACATAGATGGGTTGGTGACAGGTACTCGGGTACTCTAATGGGCTGGTGACAGGTACTTGAGTACTCTGATGGGCTGGTGACAAGTAATCAGGTATTCTCATGGGCTGGTGACAGGTACTCGGGTACTCAGTACTTGGGTACTAATGCACTAATTACTGTGTAAATGCCGTTGGCAGTGAAGGGGTTAACCTACAGGGGGCGCTCTAAGGGGTTAACTATGTTCCCTGTGTGTGTTCTAACTGTATGGAGGCTGGGCTGGCTGGGGGAGGAGAGTGATCGCGGCTCCCATACACAGGGAGCCTGCGATCACATCCCTTCCCCCTCTGTCAGAACAGAGATCCGTGTTTACATACAAGGATCCCCATTCTGTCACTCCAGGGGGAAAATTGCGGGTAGCCGGCAGACATCGAGTCCGCCCTACCCACTCCCAGGCCCCCCCGGAACACAGTGAGCGTGAAAGGGCGCGCCTCCGGCGGCGCACACTCAAAGTGCGCGATCTCGCAGCCCCCGTCACCTGACGCCGATTTGCGATATCAAACCAAGTTGCCGCCGTCAAGTCACGGCGGGCGGTCGGCAACTGGTTAAGTAAAAATTCCAACAATTCTAAACCTTTCTCATTGAAAAAATTTTGCCATTCTGTAAGAAGGAATAGAGTCTGTGTCTGCCCGTTTTGGACAGTACATTGACGTCTTCCTGAAACCACCAGGGACCAAAGCCTACCTACGAGACACCAAACATATGATCCAAATTCTGGAGGTAAAGAGGTGTCATTCTGAGAGTTTTCTAATCTCAGCTGATGTTGGATCACTATATACGATCATTGGCCATCAGGACGCCCGCTGATCCTGTGCCTGACAATCCTGTGCCCGATGACCTGGTGTCCGCTGATCTTGTGCCCGCTGACCCTGTGCCTGATGACCTGGTGCCCGCTGATCCTGTGCCTGATGATCCTGTCCCAGATCACCTGGTGCCCACTGATCCTGTACCCGATGACTTGGTCCCCGCTGATCCAGTGTCTGATGACCTGGTGCCCGCTGATCCTGTGCCCACTGATCCTGTGCTCCCTGATCCTGTGCCCGCTGATCCTGTGCCTGATGACCCTGTGCCCGCTGATCCTGTGCCTGATGACCCGGTGCCCGATGTCCTGGTGCCTGCTGATCCTGTGCCTGATGACCCAGTGCCCGCTGATCCTGTGCCCGATGTCCTGGTGCCCGCTGACCCTGTGCCCACTGACCCTGTGTCCGCTGACCCTGTGTCTGCTGACCCTGTGTCTGCTGACCTGGTGTCTGCTGACCTGGTGCCCGCTGATCCTGTGCCCGATGACCCGGTGCCTGCAGATCCTGTGCCCGATGACCCGATGTCTGCTGATCCTGTGTCCGCTGTCCAGCCTGCTGTTTTGGTGCCTGCTGTCCAGCCTGATGTTTTGGTGCCTGCTGTCCAGCCTGATGTTTTGGTGCCTGCTGTCCAGCCTGATGTTTTGGTGCCTGCTGTCCAGCCCGATGTTTTGGTGCCTGCTGTCCAGCCTGATGTTTTGGTGCCTGCTGTCCAGCCCGATGTTTTGGTGCCTGCTGTCCAGCCTGAAGTTTTGGTGCCTGCTGTCCAGCCTGATGTTTTGGTGCCTGCTGTCCAGTACGATGTTTTTGTGCCTGCTGTCCAGCCCGATGTTCGGGTGCCTGCAGTCCAGCCTGGTGTTCTGATGCCCGCTGTCCAGCCTGGTGTACCGGTGCCCGCTGTCCAGTCTGATCTGGTTCCTGATTCCCAGCCTGCTGTTCTGGTGCCTGCTTTCCAACCTGCTGATCCTGTGCCCTCTGTTCAGTCTGCTGATCCTGTGCCCGCTGCCCAGCCGGATGTGCCCAAGTTTGTGAATGACCCATGGTACCCCACAGCATTGAGGTACCTAACCTGTTACCAGACCCAGTTGGTGGAATTCCTGTAATTTTTCTGGACCCCGGCAGCAGGGCCTCTGGTCTGGAACCTGGCATTCCTTGGACTCGTAAGACACGGTCATTCGGGACTCTTGTTGCTATGGCTGGTTGGAGCATCCGGAGGTTGCTCCTTCGAGGGGGGGTACTGTTAGGAACGCTTTCACCAGTTGGTGGCACTGTAGCCCTCAGACCTAGGGGCTGCAGTTCCAGTGTCCACCAGCAAGTGTCTCTTCGCAGTCAAGACCTGATATCATCTCCTACAATCAAGCATCACCTGAGACTGTTTGCAGGAAGTGTATTTAAACCTGGGAGTGCTGTGCTAGCTCGCCTTGGTATTGTTCCTCATGCCTCTGTATCCTGAGACCTGTATCCGGAAACCCGCATCCTTACCCTTAATCCCTGTGTTGTCCTGCTCCCCAATTCCCTCTGACTGATCTCCCGTGGATGACCCTGGCCTGGATTGAAGTTTATGGTTTATACTTTCCTTACTGCTCTAGTTAGATGCTTTTGGTTGGCTTCACTATTTCTATTTTGGTTGTGCGTTTTAGTTCACTGTCACACCTTATAATAAATCCTCTTATTTTAGTTACGCTTTTGTTTGGTATTTTCTGTGCAGTCCACACATTTCTGGTCACACCAGTTTTCTGACAGTAGCAGGGACCAAAGCTAACCTACGAGACACCAAACATATGATCCAAATTCTGGAGGTAAAGAGGTGTCATTCTGAGAGTTTTCTAATCTCAGCTGATGTTGGATCACTATATACGATCATTGGTCATCAGGACGCCCTTGCCTCGGTGAGGTGGGCGTTGGATTCATCCGAGCTCACTCGTAGACATAGGAATTATTTGTTGGAGTGTCTTGACTTTTGCTTGCAGAAAAATTATTTTTGGTACAGGCATCGGTTTTATCTTCAGACAAGGGGAGTTGCGATGTGAGCCCGGTTAGCTCCCAGTGTTGCCAACCTATTTATGGCACACTGGGAAGAGGATATTATTGGGACCGCCCAGAGCAACTCCTCTGTTACAAATGATGTATCGATAACTTATTTATGGTCTGGGAGGGAGATGAGACAAGTCTACAGGAATTTATTACTAAACTTAATTCCAACATGAAGGGTATTGCCCTCACGTGGAATATAAGTAAAACAAGTATGGCTTTACTGGACCTTGAGACCTTTAAAGAAGGTGATTCCCTGAAAACTCGCAATTACTTCAAACCAAGTGACCACAATGGATACATCCCACTGGATAGTTGTCATCACCGCACATGGCTGTGCAATATTCCAAACGGTCAGTATGTTAGGTTGAAAAGAAATTGTACTTCAGAGACAGATTTTTTGGCCCAGTCGCAGATTCTGACTTATAGATTTGCGGCCAAGGGATATGATAAAGGTGTTCTCAAGAAAGAACTAGAAAAGGTCAGGGATATGGATAGACATAGTCTCATCTCTGGCAACAAAAAAGTGTCAGCGTGCGTTCCAGACGAGCGTGACCTTGCGCACCATGCGTTCCGGCTAACGCGTTTCGTCACTTCCGTAACGTCCTCAGAGTGTGTGCTGGCGCTCCCTCCCCATAACCCTTTTTCTCCTGGTGTCAGGAGAACTTGTCAGATGAGAGGCAGATAGCAGAGGAAAGAGGCATCAGACAGAAATGACACTTAGTGAGAACAGAGCATGTCCCCTCCCGCTGCCTGGAATAACGACCGAGCGGCTCCCGAGCCGGATCGGCAGTTATCAATGGATAGCCGGCCACCTGCTCTAAAAAACGGTACCAGGGTATAGCCTGTAGCTGCAGACTATACCCCGATACTTCCACTTAAAGCAGCCACCGTTTATAAACAGCGATTTGCGTTAAGTGGTTACACTAATTTACAACAGCAGGGCCCATTCCTGCGCCCAACAAAAGTAACTGCAAGGGGTTACAATGTTCCGGCTCCGACAACACCCTAGGCCCAATTTTTCACCACCTGTTTGACTGGGGCATGTCATCAAAATTTTTAACCACTTAACGCGAATCATTGTTTATAAATGGTAGCAGCTTTAAGTGGATATATCGGGGTATAGCCTGCAGCTACAGGCTATACCCCATACCGTTTTTTTAGAGCCGGCGGCCAGCTATCTGGTGATAATGGCCGATCCGGCTCAGAAGCCGCTCGGTCTTTATCCCACCGTCCGCCGCTCTTTTCTGGTCTCCTGTCCCACCAGGAGACCGGAGCTCCGATCCAACACTTCTGGCCGCTGTGTGGAGTCCCTGTGGAAGCCAGAATCAGCTTCAATCGGGACTCCATGGTATATTTCCGGAAGCAACGTCAGAACGTCCCTTCTGGTTTACTCGGCGTCAAACGGCACTGGTTTTAAAAAAATGACAGTATTCAGAATCGCAGTTTTTGGCAATCTGAATACTGTGAAGTGCAAAGGAGGAATAGGGTCTTTTAGACCCCCCATCCCTCCATAAAGAGTACCTGTCACCATATATTACTATCACAAGGAATGTTTACATTCCTTGTGATAGCAATAAAAGTGATCAGATTTTTTTGTTTTAAACAAACAGTATTAAAAAAATAAAATAAAATAAAATAAATTAAAAAATGTAAAGCGCCACCGTAACCGCAAGCTCACACAGCAAAGAAAACGCATACGTAAGTCACGCCTGCATATGAAAACGGTGTTCAAATCACACGTGAGGTATCGCCGCGATCACCAGAGTGTGAGCAGTAATTCTAGCAAAAGATCTCCTCTGCACCTCTAACCTGATAACCGTAAAAAAATGTTTAAAGTGTCGCCTATGGAGTTTTTTAAGTACCGGAGTTTGTCGCCTTTCCTCAAGTGTGCGCAATTTTCAACCCTAACATGTATGGTATCTATTTACTCGGCATAACATCCTCTTTCACAATATACAAAAAAATTGGGATAACTTTACTGTTGTCTTAGTTTTTGTTACTCAAAAAAGCGATTTGTTTTCCAAATAAATTGCGCTTGAAAGACCGCTGCTCAAATACCGTGTGACAAATAGTATTGCAACGATCGCCATTTTATTCTCTAGGGTGTTTGAAAAAAATATATAATGTTTGGGGGTTCTAAGTAATTTTCTAGCAAAAAAATTATTTTAACTTGTAAACAAGTGTAAAAAAGGGCTCCAGGGCTTAAGTGGTTAAACTAATTTACAACAGCAGGTCCCGTTCCTGCGTCCATCAAGAGTAACTGCAAGGGGTTACAGTGTTCTGGCACTGCCAGCAACCAAGGCTCAATTTTTGGCCACCTGTTTGAATGGGAGCTTTCGTCACAATTTGTAAACTAATTTACAACATCAGGCCCAGTTCCTCAGTCCAACAAGAGTAACTGCAAGGGGTTACAGTGTTCTGGCACCGCCAACACCCAAGGCCCAATTTTTCGCCACCTGTTTGACTGCGGGATTTTATCACAATTTTTTAACTAATTTACAACAACAGGGCCCGTGCCAATTTTTTTTTAAAAATGACGTGCGATCCCCCCAAAATCCAAACCAGGCCCTTCAGGTCTGGTATGGAATTTAAGGGGAACCCCGTGCCAAATTAAAAAAAAAAATGGCGTGGGGTCCCCCCAAAATCCTAACAAGACCCTTATCCAAGCACGCAGCCCTGGCATGGCAGGAGGGGTGGGGATGAGCGAGCTCCCCCCTTCTGAACCATACCATGCCACATGCCCTCAACATGCAGAGGATGATTTGAGGTTGCCCCCAAAGCACATTGTCCCCATGTTGATGGGGAGAAGGGCCTCATCCCCACAACCCGGCTGATGGTTGTGGGGGTCTTCATCTTCTTTCACCGGCGCCGCTCTCTCCACTGGTGCAGCCCGGCCCCTGTGTGTCTTGCAGAATGGGCGGTCTTCACGATAACAGAAGGTGCGGGGCCACCCAGTGACGTAACTGAGTGAACCCGTCCCCTTCTGACATCATGTCATGTCAGAGGGGGCGGGTCACCCATTTTCGTCCCGCCCCTTCTTATAAAAGAACTGCCATCGTGAAGACCACCCATTCTGCAAGACGCGCAGGGGCCGGGCTGCAGCAGCAGAGAGAGCGGAGTCGGTGAAAAAAGAAACAAGATGAAGATAAAGATGAAGATTGAAGACGAAGAGAGTAAGCAAGAAGACTAAAAGAAGAAGCAGAAGACCAGAAGAAGGACCGGGCTAGGAGAAGATGGAGGAAGAAAGAAGAAAGAGCTATTTTACAAAATAAAGAACTTGTCAAAAACTGCCTCTTGTTTTTTTTTACACTACACTCCTTTTTTGGTGAATAGGTAGGGGTACAATGTGCCTTTCAGATCTAGCCTGAACTCTTGCATTCACTGATATTGGGCGCAGACATCATCAGCACTGGCTAAGGAAGAAGAAGCCAAATAATGGTGTTTTTTTTTAAATTGAGGCACAGGGGGGACAAACCATGAACACTGCAGCAAACACAAAAGAAAGAGACTACTGTAGTGCCAACCCAGGGGATGCTGCTGACCTACTCCAGTGATGATCTGCCCTGTACCTAACCTGGAACTGTGATGGGGCTTTATAGTAACAAGCAAAAAACGTGCAATGGAAGTTTGATCTAAGCAGTATAACCTAGAAAAGATATGTCAGACAAGAAGCAAGGTATCAAAACAGATGTCATATTTATAAGCATCTGTCTACAAACAAGAGGCCCTACCTATGCCTCTGGCCAGTGGGAGAACAGCTCATTCCTGCCAGTACCAGAGCCCTTTAAGGCTGGCCTTACATTTCATTCAACCAGTGGGTTGAATGAAAAAAAATGAGCTGATTCCCCTGTCCACACATTCAGTGTGAATGGGGAAGTCACTTCTGCTGTATCTATTGTATTCTGACAGTGGGAACCCTTCCCCGCCGTAACAATACAATGATCAGTGATACCAGCTATAGATGGCAGTGGATATAGCTGGATAGATTGACTTGTGTATAGCCGGCTAGCCCATACATGGAACTAAATTTATCTGGTCCCCACTGAACCGGACGAATTTAGATCCATACAACATACAATAGTGATCCATAGGTCTCTCACCACTCTGGCACTTATGTGAAGTTCTCCCAGGTGCAGTACATTACAGCAATGGCCATTCCCAAAATTAGGATGGATGTAGATAGAAACTAGCCTGTAGCTCCTCAATTCAATCATCTGGAAGGTACCCGACAGGCTTCTCCCAAGCCCTCTGGCTTCTCCTCTCTCTCTCCTTGCTTTTTTTCTCAAGCAAGGAAGGAGAAACATCCTATGTCCCTGAAGAGAGATGCTTTGCCGGGCAGCTTAAAGATACCAACAGTGTGTGCTACACTATTACTAAGTCTATTGGGTTTTACATTAAGACTGAATAGCTTGGGGTGGGATTAGTGGGGCAAGGGTTTGCTTTAAGTAGCCATCTCCCGTTCAAAGAAAACATGGTTATGTTTTGTGCAATTTTTCACTTAAAGCTGTTAGCAAAAAAAGTAAGAGACTGCCTAGAACAGAAGTTGTTCATGCTGTCACAATAAAATTAGGATGTTGTCAAAGACTGTATTTCCGTTCCTAAATGTGTGAACAATATTGTTGGTATGTGAGCACCTACAGTCCAGTTAGTTAAAGCATTTGCAAAAGGCTCTTAAAAATGGTATTGCACAGAGAGGCCCCGAACCTTCTCTTCTGGGTTCCCCCGCCTGCACTCTTGGATCCTCCACTTCTGTGTGTGCTCCCATAGCAAGCTATGGAGGTACACCTGCGGGCTCAATCTTGAGCCGGGCTGTGTGCGTCCACAGATACACACAGTGTGGCTCGGCCCTGCCCCCCTCTCCCTCCTCACAGGATTTGATTGACAGCAGCAGGAGCCAATGGCTCCCACTGCTGCCTCTGTGTCCTGTGAGGAGAGGAGTAGGGGTGCTAAAACTACTGTGATATTTCTTACCTTAATGCAGGGAATGCATTAGGGTAAAATGTCTTAGCATTAGAACCACTTTAAATGGTAATGACACTTTTAATAAGCTTTGTTACTGATAAGAATATTAGCTATGTGCATGAATGACAAGTGATGCAGTAAAGGCTGCCTGGCATCGAATATAACTGTTTAGCAATAGAAACAGATTTAAAAGTTGTCTCTGTGTCAACCCTAGTTCTTATCTGTACACAAGCTTTATTGCGTGTAATTACAAACATTCTTCCTAGTTGCCTGAATTTCAAACAATACTTAATTATGTTCAAACAAAAATTTGATACACGTTTTAAAATGTACGATATTACTAAATAAAAGATATATTCTTGGACTTTTTATGACTTTAGCGTTCAGTATTTCCTTCCTCTTTTTCTTCAGTCTTTGCATACAACTACTATGATTCAACACTTGGAGGTTAAGGATTTCAGTATGTCTTAGGTTTCTATACCATGAAATTGAACTTCTCATATCCTAAGAAATTCAATACATCTCAGACAACTGTGAAATAAACATTGACAAGAGCTTAAGTGGGCATATCGGAATAGCCAGCAATTAGGCACAGTAGTAATTTTAAATATGAGTTGTTTATTGATCTATCAGTAGTGATGATAAAGAATGCACATTTAAATAAATAAATTACCTGCTTTTTCTTGGTCTATTTGAGTTTAAGAAGCCTTTTATTTTTTTCATAAAATTCTAGATTATGTTAAGTATTTC
The DNA here is from genome assembly GCA_018402905.1 of Glandirana rugosa. NCBI lineage: Eukaryota > Metazoa > Chordata > Amphibia > Anura > Ranidae > Glandirana > Glandirana rugosa. The sequence continues at coordinate 345,576 of BLSH010266667.1, read as the reverse complement.
TAACAGCCTACTATTAAACATTTATTGTTCAAACCTATAAACATTCATGAAAGAATATACAGTTCAGTTTACGTTTTTTTAGTCATTTCTGTGACAGCCTATGCTATTACTTTAAAGATAAATAATATTAATACCAATATGATTTTTAATAGTTTAAGCACCATTTAATTGCTTGCCAGCAATTACTCTTGCAAACTGTTGCCATGCATTGTCAGTTAAGCCATAGAGTTGAGATGATAGTTCCCATGTCTACCATTTTGGGTGGACTATGTGATGATCTCATGTCCACGAAGCTGACATTAAAAATAATGACCTGCAAGACAATTTCATTTCCTCTTTTTTTAGGTGATATAATACTTGCATGAGTCATTCTTCATGTTCTTCTAGTGTAGCTCCAAATACAATAATTTGATTGAGGTACACAAAACACTACCTTGGTACTAGATCAGCCAAAACTCTTTTCATTACCCTTTGGAATGTTGCATACACATGTCTTATGCCTTGTGGCATGCAAGTAAATTGATATAAAGCCCAAAGGGCATATAAAGGCTGTCTTCAGATGTTCAGTCGCCATGGGAACTTGGTAGTATCCAGACCGTAGCTCTAACATGGTGAACCTACAATTTCCATTTCACACCCTTAGGACATACCCATCTGTCCTTGGGTTAAAGTGATCATACTGGCGTGATCATCCCAGTATTAAAATTTGCACCCGATGATGGGCTTTTCTGTAGAAATGATGTGAGTGCTTCTACAGCTGCCCAATCACTTCTATTGGGTGCATAAGATCCCCCCCCCCCTCTGCCACTGCCTGCAGCTGTTTCCATGCTCTCCAGTGCAATCAGGGAGCCTGGAACCGAACCACTGCAACTGCTCTCTATGCAGTTGCTCCTAAAGACATCAATTGGCTAGGCGTGTTAGAGCGATTTCTGATTACATCACTTCTGGCCTGTGACGCGCACACAGCGGCGGCGTTTCTGGGTTTACATGCGATCCCTTGTTTTATCTATGTAAGTGTAATGGCAACTTCTTTTTAATAAATAAAGGTTACAACATTATGGTGGTTTTTCCTTGTGTTCCCCTATTGTTTGTTAAAAAGACACAAGCTCCCATGATGGTTGACTCCACCGCTGTGGAAAACCACAGATACACAATACTGGGGAGGGTGAAATCCAAAAGTGCAGTTTGACTCATTGCTAAAAGGCATAGGATCAATTGCTCTCTAGTGAGTGCGAGGAGAGCGCACTTTTTTTTGCATGAAGCACAAAGAAGAGTATATGCAATATAGCACAGCACTGGTGAACTGTTTATGACAAGAGCATGTTACAATGGATGAATAGAACTTGTTATATTCACTAGAGGACTGTATGGGAAATTGCTAGTTAGTGGTGTATAATTGTTTCATTAAGAGATGAAGACAGCGCTGTGTATTAATGATTGACATTGTCCTCTGATTCAGAGTTCTGTAATCTACACACAGGTGGATGGATCTGCATTTTTTCCCTCCCTACCACAATGGAGGAGACTTAGGGATTCTTACTATCCATAATGATGCCCTGGTCTTTCATCTGGTGCAGTGTCTGTCTTAACTCATCCACATCTTTTGGTGCTCCGGGGTCTTTCTCTAAAGGGATTAGACCATTAATGACAGTTAGTCTAAAAGTGTGTTGAGTACTCTTAGCACAGCCTACATTAAGGTGACCAGATTTTTTAAATGAAATCCGGGGACATATTTTTTTTTTCCACTAGTAATGGCGGCAATCAGCCACTGATAGCGGGACTGCGATATTGCGGCGAACAAATCAGACACTAAGTGACACTTTGTGGGAACCAGTGACACTAATACAGTGATCAGTGCTAAAATTATGCACTGCCACTGTACTAATGATACGGGCTGGGAAGGGGTTAACACTAGGGGCGATAAGAGGGTTGAATGTGTTCCTAACCAGTGTTTTCTCACTGTGGGGGAGGTGGTTTTGCTAAGCGAAGGCATAGATCCCTGTCCCTGCTTTGCAGGAACACAGGATCAATGTCTTGAATACTGACAGAACGGTGATCTGCCTTGTTTACATAGGCAGACTGTCGTGCTGCCTGTGTACAGAACGATCAGGGGGTATCAACAGACATAGAGTCCGCTGGACCCGCTGATTGGCTCTGATACCCAGAAATGCAGGATCACGTATATATATATATATATATATATATATATATACACACATGATCCTGCACAGCACGACCACCCTGTAGCAGTAAATTTGCTATTGGGCGGTCGGCAACTGGTTAAGATCATCCGCATTATGATAACTCACAGGCAGCAGGCACTGTAACATGACTCTGGCTGGCTCTGTCACAGTGTGTCACATAACATGGCTGCTGGGTGCTGATACTTATGACAAAATCAGCACCCAGCAGCTATGTTATGTGACACACTGACAGTGCACTGCCAGCCAGAGCCATGATAGAGTGCCTGCTGCCTGTGAGTTATTATACCATCCATTATGCCAGAGAGACAGTACAATGTATTCTATTCACAATAACAGACAGACCCCCAAAGCACACCTGTGCTGAAGTCTTGAAGGCACAGGCAGGCCCACGATCGGATCTTTCTCTCTCTGTTCCTGCTGCTGGACTCTGTCATTTGAGCTCAGCTGCCTCTCTCTGCCTGTTACCACTGCTCACACAGCCCTCACAGCCCCGGCTACTACTGGGTGGATGGGGAGAAGAGGAAGATCACTCCACCAGGGAAGGCAAGGAGATAAGCAGGCAGGCAGCTGGCCAGGACTTGAACCAAGGTAGAAGAACATGCAAGCGGGAGCGGAATGGCCATGCGCCCAAAACTGACCAGCACATAATCATCAAAAAGGGGCACAGATAAGGGAAAAAATACACCCCTCTAAGCTAGTAGGAACAGCGGAGCAGGGGTGTGTAGTTGAATTTTTTTTTTTAAATTCTGCACCGACTGTCTTTGAAATTGCCCGGGACCCTGTTCAAATCCAATCCGTGGACAAAATCGAGGATCAGACTTGGTCCGGGGACAGTGTCCTCAATCCGGGGACTGTCCCCAGAAACCGGGGACATCTGGTCACCCTAGCCTACATCCATATCATCTGTATAGAACACCTCCGGCAAATCTGACAATATTTTTGTCAATTTCCTTTTTCCAGAGCACTAGCCACTCCGGGTCACTCAAATTAAATTTGAGGGTAGAAGCTGTATTTCCGACCTGGTCTCTGCTCACTTCAGCATAGGGATTGGCACCCAACACAGGATAGCAGTTAGATAGGACTTGCTGATGACCAATTAGAACAGGATTATTATTATTAAACATGATTTATATAGCACCAACAGTTTGCACAGAGCTTTACAACATGAGGGCAGACAGTTGCAATACAATTCAATAGAGGAGGAATCAGAGGGCCCTGCTCATTAGAGCTTACAATCTAAAAGGAAGGGTCAAGTGATACAAAAGGTAATAACTGTGAGGGGTGAGCTGATGGAGAAAATAAAAGTACAGTTTTTAGATGGACCATAATAGGCTTCTCTGAAGAGAAGGGTTTTCAGGGAATGCCTAAAAGTGGACAGAATAGGATATAGCCAGACAGACTGGGGTGGGGATTTGGAGGAATAAATAAAACAATTTCTTTGGTATTTTGAGACAAGGTTAGTGATGTAGCTGTGGGATGAGTTGTGGATGGCTTTATAAGTTGTTGTTAGTATTTTAAATTTAATTAGTTGGGTGAGTGGAAGTGGAGGGATTGGCGGAGGGGGGTAGCAAACACTAAACCGTTGGTAAGGTGGGTGAGTCTGGCAGCAGCATTCATGATAGACTGAAGGGGGGATTTCCTATGTAAAGTTAAATCAATGAGGAGGGAGTTGCAGTAGCTGAGGTGAGAGACAACCAGGGAGTGAATTAGAAGCTTTGTGGTGTCATTGGGTATGAAGGGGCATAGTTCTGTGATGCTGCACAGGCTAAGACGGCAAACTTTGGATAGTGATTGGGTGTGGGGCCAAAAGGAGAGTTCAGGGTTACACCGAGCACCCTGGCATGTGGGATTAGGTTGATAGTTGTGCTAATAATCTTAACAGAGAAGTCAGGGGAAGAGGCACATGGGGGAGGAGATATTATGTGCTCTGTGTTTAAAAGAGTTTGATGAAGTGGTGTAACATCCAGACTGATATATCTGTTAATAAATTGAGGAGACTGATGGAGTAAGCTGAGGTGTAGAGAGATAGATTTGGGTGTCATCAGTGTAGAAATGGTATCGAAAGCCATGGAAGGCTATCAGCTGACCCAGGGAAGAGGTGTAGAAAAAGGAAGAGGAAAGAAGGAAGTAGAATTTTAAGTGACACTGAAGCTGCGGTGGGATAGGTAGGATGAAGACCAGTGAAGAGTACAGTCACAGAGACCAAAGAGGAGGAGAAGTAATCAAGGAAGGTTGATAATAGTCCTGAGTGTCAGGAGCAATTCTTAAAGAAACTGGAGATAATAGACAAATATGATGTAGAAGAATGACAGAAAGGGAAGTGAGTGAAATACCTGAAAGGTGCTATTTGGGGATAGAAGGGTTCCCACTCCACCTTTCTTCAATCTATTGGGTCTGAGGGATTGAGTCCAGAGAAGGCTACCATGGGAGAGGGAAACAGGAGAAGCCGTGTCAAATTCATGAAGCCTGGTTTCAGTAACAGTAAATAGATTAAAGTGGTTGTCAACTCGTGACAACCACTTTAACCTACAGGTAAGCTAAGACTTACCTATAGATGCCTTGCATATCTCCTAAACCTGTACGGTTCAGGAGATATGCAGTGTATGTGCTGTGCCGACTTCTGGTTGGCTCATGCGCAGTGAAGAAACGGCCTCCGTGCCGTTACTGCACTGCGATCGTGCCGTGACTGGCGGCTCCCGCGCACATGCGCGGGAGTAACGTCATGCGACTCTGACCAGTCACAGTGCCGGAGTCATGGCCCCGGAAGGAAGAGGGGCTGAAGATGAACGCGGCCAGCACAGGGGACAGCGCTGGACATCACAGGCTTCGTTTGCAGGTAAGTGCATGTGCGATGCATAGTAGCCCATTATGCTTCTACATTACAGGGGTATATTGAGGAAGTAAATCCAATCTGGGTTTACTTCCTCTTTAAAGGAGTTAGTGATAAAAAAAGTTTGTGGGCAGAGGTGAGTTTGTTACAGACAGAGCAGGCATTCCAATGGGTGCAATGAGAAGGGAACTTGACATATACTTAAATGTTTTGCCATCAACCATTTCCAGATTTTTTTAAAAGAAAATATTAGCAATTGCTGGTCACACTATAGAAATATATTGCATTCAATGATCAGCTTACAGTGCCATGCCCTATACAAAGGTTTCAGTTATTGTTCTACAACTGAAGTTCATTGATAAAAAGCTACAAGTGCAGCCAGGACCTGTTTGAAAAACTGCTGGAGGGCACTGAAGAACTTGTTACTATTAGTTACTACCAGTGGCGGCTGGTGAAGTTTTAAGATGGTGGGGCGCTAGACCCCGCTCTTCCTTTTTGGTCCCTCCCACTTCTTAGAAGCCACACCCCTTATATACTCCACCCACTCAGTGTTCGTCTGTTTCCTGTTGACCCGGCTTGCCTTGACCTGTTGTCCGCTACCTGCACCGACCCTGGCTATCCACGACCATCCGCTTGTCTACTCCTCTGTACCTCTGCTGCCCGCCCGTTAACTAACCTTTGCCTGAACTTCACGATCCGCCTGCCTAATCCTTTTGTACCTCTCTGCCTGCCTGTTGCCGACCCTGCCTGTACGACCATTCTTCTGTCTGCACGACTTCCTGGAACCTCACTACAGCATCAGTGACCATCCAGCCCTCGTGCCATCCCGCACTCTCGGGCCTCTGTCTACACTACCAGGGGTCCTTGAATCAGGTGCGCAAGAGCGGTTGTTCCCTGCACAAGACAGACTCCACCGTCAGGTACGTAACAGAAACGAGTAGCCATGACTGAGTCTGAGCAGGGAACACGCTCCACCATGGACGACTTATGCGCCCACCTGGCTGGCCTTACCCAGGCCGTTAAGAATCTGCAGGAGGGATACACCCGGTTGGAAGAACGGGTACAGGAATTGTCTACCTCCCCTGCCTCCGGCTCCGCTGCTGCCCGCACCATAGTGGCCCTACCCTCGGAGCCCAAGGTCCCGCTGCCGGATAAATTCTCCGGCGACCGACGCAAGTTTCGGGTCTTCTGGAGCGCCTGCGACTTATATCTGGGTCTCCAGCCACGGACATTTTCATTAGAGAGCACCAAGGTTGGATTTGTGATTTCTCTCTTGCAGGGTGAACCCCAAGCCTGGGCCCTCAGATTGTGGGAGCAGAATGCCCCAGAGGTTGCTTCTGCTGCAGCCCTTTTCTTGGCCATGGCGCAGCTTTATGATGACCCCCATCTGGCCTCCACGGCCGAAGCCACCCTGTACAACCTCCAGCAGGGCCGCTGCCCTGTGGAGGATTACGCCGCCGAGTTTCGGCGCTGGAGTTCCGATACCGCCTGGGGCAGCGTGGCACTTATCTTTCAATTTCGTATGGGGCTGTCGGAGGCAGTAAAGGATGAGTTGGCTCGAGTGGGGATTCCTAAGACCCTGGAGGAGCTGGTCACCTTGGCCATCTCCATAGAGCGGCGCATCAGAGAGCGCCGCGTTGAAAGGTCCTCTGGACCATTGCGTCCTACCTGGATGCTCCCTCGGGTGCCCAGTTACCCGACGCCACCGGCCTTCCGGCCAACGACCTCCTCCTCCTCTCCTCTGGATTCCTCTGAGCCCATGCAGGTTGGGTTGCTCCGACCATCACTTACCAGTGAGGAAAGACAACACCGGTTCCAGCTGAGTCTATGCCTCTATTGTGGAGAACCTGGTCACATGGTTCGGACATGCCCCGCGAAGCGTGGTAAGTGCCTGTCCACTGTCTCTGATGTACCAGTTCACTCCCGTACCCATCTCACCATTCTCTTGTCTCTGCAGCTTCTTGGAGGGATTATCACGGTGCCGGCTATCCTTGACTCCGGCGCATGCAGCTGCTTTGTCGATCTGGACTTTGCGGCACAGCACCACACCCCCCTACAACCCAAAGCTCACAAACTGGTGATCCGCCTGGCCGACGGATCACATATTAAATCCGGAACCGTCACACATGAGACAATCCCTCTGCTTACCTGCACCCCGGATGGTCACAAGGAACATCTGCGGCTGGATGCCATTGCCTCTCCACTCTGCCCCATCATCCTGGGATTGCCCTGGCTCCAGGCCCACAACCCCAGCATCAACTGGGCTACTGGAACCGTCCGGTTCCTATCTCCATACTGCCGTCGACATTGTCTGGGCCCTAGGGACGGGACTGTTCCAAATCTCCTCAGCCTGGAGGCTGACACCGAACCGGATGTTCGGGCTCTTCTTCCCCTGGCCTACCATGCATTCATCGATGTCTTTAGTAAGAAGGGGGCAGACAAACTTCCGCCGCACAGGCCCAACGATTGCCCCATTGAACTGCTGCCCGGGGCAGAGGTGCCGTTCGGGAGGATCTACCCTCTTTCCGAACCGGAGTTGGCGGCCCTTAAATCCTACTTGGAGGAGAACACCAAGAAAGGATTCATCAGGCCATCTACATCTCCGGCCGGAGCCGGCATCTTCTTCGTGGAGAAAAAAGACCACTCACTCCGGCCGTGCATAGATTATAGGGAACTTAACCGGGTAACCATCAAAAACCGGTACCCGCTACCTTTGGTTCCTGAACTTTTTCAACGGCTAGGTTCTGGAACTGTCTTTACCAAGCTCGACTTGCGGGGGGCATATAATCTTATCCGGATCAGAGAGGGAGACGAATGGAAGACGGCATTTCGTACTAGGTTTGGGCATTATGAATACCTGGTGATGCCCTTCGGCCTATGTAATGCCCCCGCAACCTTCCAACATTTCATCAACGACGTGTTCCGAGACTTCCTGGATCTTTTTGTTATAATTTACTTAGATTACATCCTGGTCTTTTCCAATTCCTTGGAGGAACACCGCAGGCATGTCACCAAGGTTCTTGGGCGTCTACGGCAGCATGGCTTATAAGCCAAAGTGGAGAAATGCTCGTTTGAACAGCCCAGTATGCAGTTCCTGGGGCTGGTCATCTCTACGACGGGTGTCCACATGGATCCCCAGAAGGTTTCCACCATCCTGGAATGGCCTGCACCCACGGACCGAAAAGGAGTACAGAGGTTTGTGGGCTTCGCAAATTTTTACAGAAAATTCATTAAAGGATTTTCCGCCATCGTGGAGCCCATCACAAGGTTAACCAAGCAAAATACCCGGTTCAAGTGGTCCCCCGAAGCGCAAGCCGCTTTTCAGAAACTCAAGGCCCTCTTCACGTCTGCTCCCATTCTGAAGCACCCGGATCCAGCTTTGCCATACGTCCTGGAGGTGGACGCATCTGAGACGGCAGTAGGGGCTATCCTGTCCCAACGCCAGGGTGTCAAGGCCCTGCTCCACCCAGTGGCATTCTTTTCTAGGAAGCTGACTGCTCCTGAGCGGAACTACGACGTGGGAGACCGGGAATTACTGGCTATTAAATCTGCATTAGAGGAGTGGCACTATTTGTTGGAAGGGGCCTCTCACCCTATCTTGATATTCACGGACCATAAAAACCTGGAATATCTCCGAACTGCAAAAAGATTGAGACCTAGGCAAGCCCGCTGGGCGTTATTCTTTTCCAGGTTTCACTTTCACCTTACTTACCGTCCCGGATCCAAGAATAGTAAGCCCGACGCCCTTTCCCGAATGTTCACAGAACCAGGCGATACCACTCCCCCGGATACTATACTGCCCGCACGGAATTTCCTGTTGACAGATGAGGACTTTCTCTCCCAACTTCGTCGGGTATTGGACGAGTCTGCCACCGATCGAGACACTCGATTATCCATAAGGGATGGTCTATGGTGGCTGGGACGGAGGATGTTCATTCCGGCAAGTTTGCGGCTTAGAGTTTTGGGTCGCTGCCACGACCATAAACTGGCAGGACATTTTGGCACACAAAAGACCGCTGAGCTCGTCTCACGGTCATTCTTGTGGCCCAATATTTTGGAGGACTGCAGAAAGTATGTTGGAGCCTGTCCCGTCTGTGCCAGGAACAAAACAGACAGAGCCAAAGCCTGGGGCCTGTTGAACCCCCTTCCTATACCCGAACGCCCGTGGTCGCAACTGGCGATCGATTGTATCGTAGAACTCCCTCCGTCAGAGGGGTTTTCTACCATCTTTGTCATTGTGGACCGGATGACAAAGATGGCTCATTTCATTCCTGTGAAGGGGACCCCTTCAGCGGCTGAAACAGCCCGTATATTCATAAAGGAAGTTGTCCGACTGCATGGAGTGCCCAGCAACATTGTGTCTGATCGAGGCGTCCAGTTCATGTCAAAATTTTGGAGAGCCTTGTGTGCTGGACTGGAAATCGAACTGGCATTCTCCTCAGCGTACCACCCTCAGACCAACGGTCAAACAGAAAGGACGAACCAGACGCTGGAGCAATATCTGCAATGTTTTTCGTCCTTCTCCCAAGATGATTGGGTTGCACTGCTGCCTATGGCCGAGTTCGCCTACAATAATTCTATCCATTCGGCCACCCAGCAGTCCCCATTTTGGGCCAATTATGGCTACCATCCCACATTTCTGCCCGACTTGAACCCAGAATGTTCTGTTCCAGCAGCACAGGATGCCACCAACTTTCTGCACACCAACTGTCGACTTCTTCAGGACACGTTAAACAAATCTCGGGAGGCTAGCAAGGAAGCCTACAACAAGAAGAGACGGGGGGAGATGGAGCTCCAACCCGGTGACCATGTTTGGTTATCAACCAAAAATTTGAAGCTTGCATGCCCGTCGAAAAAATTGGGCCCGAGGTTTCTGGGGCCTTTTCCCGTGAAAAGACAGATTAACCGGGTGGCTTTCGAACTTGATCTTCCACCATCTCTGAAGATCCACCCGGTTTTCCACGCTTCCCTATTAAAGCCCGTAGTCCGCGATTCCTTCTCTGGCCGAAAAACAGGACCACCAGGTCCCATCCTAGTTAACGGAGAGGAGGAGTTTGAGGTGGAGTTTGAGGTGGAAGCAATTTTAAAGAGCCTCCGGAGAGCAGGTGTAACCCAATATCTGATCAAGTGGAAGGGTTTCGGCCCGGAAGAGAACTCGTGGGAACCCGAAGGGAACATCCATGCTCCCGGACTGATTCAGGCCTTCAAACGAAAGCGCCAGGATGGTGACACTCGGTAGGCATCCGGAGGCTGCCCCTTGGGGGGGGGGCAATGTTAGTAAAATAGCCTTGCCAGAGATTCTGGCCATTTCCGCGGCGGTGCGCGCGCACGCGCCGGAAACGGCGCCTATTTAAACCCTGGGACTCCTGCGCTGAACTGCTGCTCGTTCTACAGCATTCCAGACCTGTGGGCCACAGCTCCCCCACCTGTTCCTGTGTTCGTCTGTTTCCTGTTGACCCGGCTTGCCTTGACCTGTTGTCCGCTACCTGCACCGACCCCGGCTATCCACGACCATCCGCTTGTCTACTCCTCTGTACCTCCGCTGCCCACCCGTTAACGAACCTTTGCCTGAACTTGACGATCCGCCTGCCTAATCCTTTTGTACCTCTCTGCCTGCCTGTTGCCGACCCTGCCTGTATGACCATTCTTCTGTCTGCACGACTTCCTGGAACCTCACTACAGCATCAGTGACCATCCAGCCCTCGTGCCATCCCGCACTCTCGGGCCTCTGTCTACACTACCAGGGGTCCTTGAATCGGGTGCGCAAGAGCGGTTGTTCCCTGCACAAAACAGACTCCACCGTCAGGTACGTAACAGGATGCCTTAAAACTGTAAACGGTGATATGGAACAGTGTGGTTTTTAAGCAAGCAATAAGAGGATCTACAAGCAGAAAGAATGTACTGTGCCCTGTATTCTACTCCAAGACAAGGATATTACAATTAAGTCAAAAATCCTGATTTATTTCTTGTACAGTACAGGACACAGGCATTTTCATAGACTACTGGGATGTCTGCAAGCAATACTAATCTTAGGGTGTGCAACACAACAAAAAACTATTCTTCCCACTGACACCAATGATGGCATGGTTTACTCCCACTGAGACCAGGATATTTTCTACTCCTAAAGGCCACAGTCTGGCCCCCTTAAAGTCTGACCCTTTGTTTTAGAAACTTTGGAGACCCCTGCTATAGGGCAAGGAGGATGGATCATTCAGCCAAAGGCTTGGAGGTCAATCACAGCTGATCGATTCTTCCCGTGAGCTAGCTTGGCCTTTTAGACTTATAATTATTCTGTTCTCTTTCATCTGTAGGCATCTTTTGCATTTAACTCATTTTCTCACTTATTTTTACTTAAACTGCAAATATCAACTGAACAACATTGATTGAAATAGTTATTTGAGAAGAAAAGATTGCACAGATTCTTATTGTACTAACAAATGCATCAGTACTCTAAAGAGGTCAAAGCAGATTCATTGAGATCTCCCATGTTATTTCTAATTCTTAGTTTATTGGAGGCTTTGGTTGCTAAGGCAACCCAGCTAAATGTCAGCGGAGTATAGCAATCAAATTTTCTCCCAGTGACAGCTAATTTATAAACATGTATTTCACAACTGATTAATTGCTAATGTCAGACCTCAGAAAAATTCGACTCTACTCAGTTTGCCATGCAGTTTTGTGAAAGTAAATGTGTAAATAAATGAAGGACAGAATATTGTTAAGTAAAACTTTGGACTTTATATATAATAAATGTCAGCTGCAAATTAATTTAATTTATGCAATACTCACTGTGAACAGATCATTTTTTAAATATAAAATATATGGTGTTTATGACTGCATGAAATGATAAGAAAAGGATCGAAAGGTTGAATGGTAGCAGCAGCATGCTTATTAAAATGCAGTGCTATGTGCAGTACCTGGAGAAGAACAGACACATTTGTATTATTTTTGTATATTACATTTTTTTTTTCATTTTACAAGTGTAGCGCTAACCCTGTTGGCACGTCGGGACAGGATGGGTCCTCTGTTCTTTGCTTCAACCTTCTCAAGAACCTCAGCCCCTCTGACATGCCAGGCAAAAGAAAACAGGCACCAAACCAGGTAATAAAGTCAAACCTAAAATATTGTGACCCAATATGGGAATTTATCTAGGCAAGCATAAAATGGATTAACAATGGTAATTACACAGTTTAGCATACAAAGTGATTAACAGTAAGGACTAGGCCGAAGATAACATTTGCGATTTGGAGCAACATAAACCGTAGCAAGTCCACCTCAAGTGCAGCAGTGAGCAGTAGTAAAGTTGAATCTACCACGTGCTGGAACTATACTGCCAGAGCACACTTATGATGGTGATGCTAGACCTAGATCAACTGGGTATGCACTGTCCAAAAATAGGAGGATGGTAGCAAAGGGGGCAGGAAAACAAAGGGGGCTAGCAGAATAATTATTACTGGAGATGTTCTACTGCCAGCTAACGTTGGGGCCCTTTAAGAGCATCTTTGCACTTAACAACAGTCTCATGCGGTATAGGGTTGGTTTAGGTGCAGTCTAGTTTTGGAATAACAAGTACAGTGATACCTCATTTCATAAACTTAATACGTGAACCAACTCTGGTCATGAGCTGAATTGGTCATGAACCGAGGCAAATTTTCCCATAGGGTTCAATGTAAATCAGGTTAATCCGTTCTGAACTTTTTTTTTTGTTTTTGTACCACAAAGATATGAAACAAAGTACAGTACAGTATGAAAAGAGAGAACACTAACCTTGCACATTCTTGAAACCTGCATTTGCGCTTTGCATATTCTTGTCACCTGCATTACTGCTCCACACTTTCTTCTTACCACCGTGCTTGCTCTGTATTTTCTTTGGAGCCATACTAGATGTGCAGTATAGTATGTATGTGCTAAAAACACCAAAAAGATTCTCAATACTGTACTGTAAGGCTCTTCACAGTACTGTACACTTTCAGTGTCTCTCTGTGACCCACAATCTTACCAGAGCAGGGAAAAGCATGGAGAATGGCTGTGGCTTGTGTTTCACTAACCAAAGCAAATTTTTGTGAACTATTCTGTTCACAAACCGACTGGTTCATGAACAGAGGCGTTCGTAAACCAAGGTACTACTGTATAGAATAGAAGTATGGAAGTATAGACGTATGGGTGCAGTGTGGATTGGTACACTTAGTGTCCTGCTCTCAGTGCCTCAGTCCCTGCTTGCAGTATCAGGAATGGACAAATAGCCATCTCACCAGTTCTGGGTTGCTGCAGTGACTTTTCACTGTAGAAGGGGGCCCCCCTCGGACTTTCCCTGAAAGCCTCTGGTGATCAGTGGTAGGAAGCAGAGGGCTAGTGGAGGCTCAATTTCTCTGCTATAGTGGTGCAGGTGCTGTGATGTGGGCGGTGCTGCACTACCCTTCAGTGTCCTCACTCCAAGTCCCACATTGGATGCCTTCCATTGCTGCAAAGCAATGTTCTCTCTGCCATGTTCTTAAGGTACAGTTAATATAGATTAAAATTAGGAGTACATTAGTGTAGCAGTGGATAATCTGGTAGCTACAGTAGAGGTTGACATACACAGTCCAGTAGTTGCAAGCAATGCTATGAGCAGGTGATTATCAGGATGTCTATGAGTTACTGTACTGTAACTGTATTGAATGCAAAATAAACGCATAAACTGCAAATTAGTCACCATATCTTCCCCATGACCCCCTGCCACCCTGTCCTTTCTAACAGGCACATGAAATTGGGAGCAAGTACCAGAAATGTGGGTGCACCCTTATGATTTCATCCCACTGTGCCTCTGACTGATAGTTTTATGAGATTTCAAGTCAAATTTGGTGACGTCAGTAGTGTTCTTCTCACTTTTTCCTTGCTGGAGAGGAAGCTGCATCTCAAGATCTGCAGTGCAAGGATCTCCTTGCTGTGGTTCCTTCATCTATCTTGGGCATAGGCGTGCGCAGCCCATTGCATTAGGGTGTGCACACCAAAGTTCAAACACGTGTGTGTGTGTTTCTTTAGGTAATATTTTAAATAGTTCATTTAATATAATAATTTTTTATTTTTTTCCAATAATTTTTTTTTTTTGGGGAACTTCGTTGGGGGCGTTGGTGAAATATCAGGGGTCTAAACAGACCCCTTATGTCTCACTTTTGAGACAGAGAAAGGGACTGAGGACAGATTCCCCAGTCCCTTTCTCTGCAGCCAAAGCTGCACTGGACAATGAATGAATGGGAAGTGCTCTGTGCTGAGCCGTTTCCTGTTCATTCACAAACTGAAGCATAGTAAACCGTTTACTATGCTTTTGTTATCAATGAACACAGTGACACACATTGAGCTCAGAGCAAAATACATGACAAGGAAACACCTTTCCTAATGTTTTCAGCAGAGCACAGTCCTGAGTTCCCATCCCTCCATCACATATCTATAATAATGATTAGTATACAATCACTTTATATTTGTTACTTTCATCCATAATGTGCTTTTCTTTCTGTGAAAAAATGTAAACTGAGAAAAATGGGGTCCTGTCTTCCTGGCACAAGTACAGCTCCAGGAGAGTTGAATTGGGCTCTTTAAATCCTCAGGAGCCATTTAAATCCCACTGCAACCTTCAAACCAACAAAAAGCATCTTAATGTTGCCTTCCCCATTCACTCCGAAATGGGAAGACTTCTGAAATCTCCTAATTTTACCAACATTTAGGGGAAATGAAAATGTGTTATTTCTCTACTAATGATCCCCATCGAATGACAGCTTTTACATCTTCTCCATGAAACATAGTAACATATACATTAGACAGCAGCACACTCATTAGGTATATATACAGAGTATATTCTGCTTGCTGATCAGCACTGCACATACTCAGCCATGCCTTACTGCTGTGTATACTGTGTAGTTGTTAGATCTCCTGCACAGAGGGAAGTTGCTGTAAATAATGATGAGATGACAAGTAGGAGCCCCCCCCCCCCACCCCCAATAACCTGTCCAGCCCAGCAGACACCTGGACATCAGCAGCAGAAGATGCATGGTCCAGCCTCAGCACACAGCACCCTGCAGAGGATGAACAACACTGACAGTACAGGCAACGGTGATGTCACGGGAGGGGCAGGGAGGGGGGGTGGACAGAGCCTGGGAGCTCAGCTGTTGCCATTGGTTAATTCCCCCTGCTGAAGGATGACAGATGGGAAGAGCCTGTGTGCCGAGCAGAGGTGTGAATGATAGGACGGGGCAGTCAGAGATATAATATACACACATGGGGCTCCATACACATCACTGTACATTATACAGATAACTGTACATAGTACACATCACTGCAGAGGCGGCTCTAGGCTTTGTGAGGCCTTAGGCAAAACATAGACATGAGGCCCTATTTACGCCCACAATGGGAAAAATAATTCAAGTGATAAAAAAATTAACTTTATAAAATGCATATATTAAGAGCTTTAAAGTGCTGGTGTCAGTACTCTCTATCTCGGTGCTGGTGTCAGTGTCAAATTAGGTGGTTGCGAGGCCCCTGTGAGTGCGAGGCCTTAGGCGACCGCCTAATTAGGGAGCCGCCTCTGCATCACTGTGACCAGCCAATGATTGGGCTGCTGAAGAAAGGGGGCGGAGCTACATGTAGCGGCCTGTCCAGACCCCATCCCATTGGCTGGTGTTTGACAGCTCGTTTGGTCCCGCCCACCCCCGACATCACCGCTGACTTTTGATAGGTGGTCTCTCTCCCTGCAAGCTCTTACATTACATAACAGTTTCACAGACTCCGTGGCTCTAGAAAGACTCACGATCTACTCAATGTTTCACAGGCAGCATACCCGCTCTCTTCAGGTTCAGCATTTCACAGCAGCCCAGGGGAGACAGCTGGCATGCAGCTACATTAACATGGTCAGGGGATTAGGGTGTGCCCAGGCACACCCGGCACACCCTATGCATACGCCTATGATTTTACTGCTTCTTAAACGATAATCTATAAGTCATCAGATCACTAGTAATTCAGATGGGAGGTTCTGACATGAGGAAGCAAAGCCCTGCCCTTATCAAGATGGCCACCTCCACACTGAGATACAATTCTGAACAAGGCATGGTAAGTCTGTAATGTAGCAAAGATTAGCTTCAAGAAGTCTACAGGCAATACGGCTGATTAGTCCTTTGCCCTTGGATTGCCTTTTTTGGGACTGCTGGAGCATGTTACGCGTTACACCCAAAATATGCTCCCATAAAATAAAGCTCCCAAAGATGAACTTATCCTTTAAACATCTTTTAAATTGAGTTTGTCATTTTATTTAGTTTCACTGTAGCAATAAGGTCTATTTAGGTCTGCTTTATACATGCCTTTTATTACATTTCCATGGCAAAATGGTACTCTACATGGGCATAGAGAAACCTTTCTCAACCTTTTCAACACAGAGGAACCCTTGAAATAATTCTCCGGTCTCGGGGAACCCCTGCTAAAAATTAAAAATCTACAACTCATGAAACATTAGTGTGATGGTCAATAGGAAGAATGCTCCTTACACTTGTGGTCATTGGGAAGAATTACCCCCTTACAGATAGCTAAAAAGATCAATGATGTGATTGGGAATTTATCTGAGAGGTAGAAATTGACCATTGCATAGAGTATATATTTTCTGGATGCAAATGTTGATGCAACTTTTCCGTGCTTCTACTACGACAGCTTTGATGAATGATACATCTAAATAACCTCTAGGTTTGATGACATCCTTTACAACACTCCTCATCCAATAAAGCACAGTTAATTTAATTTGTTTTATTTTTTTTATCATGCAAATTACCTAGCTGCTTCCCCATAATAACCTTAATCACAATAACTGCTCTGATAGTTGAAATTTTGTACATGCACGAGTAAAACCAGAACATAATCAACATTTACAGATCGGTTTTGTGTTCAGTTACCTGTTTCCATCTTTTTAGTAAAATGGATTTTAATCCACATTTAGGCTTTTTAGGTGCAAGTGTACACAGCCTTGGGCCCTTTGCACATGGGGCTGTCTGGGAGCAGTGCGTGCCTCCTGGCTGTTTGTGCGCCCAGGAGGGACGCGTGCATTGTCCAGCCCTCACTGCAGGTAGCCTATTAAAGTTTATGCCAGGCTGTGACTGGATGGGGTTGTACCAAGTGGTACCCAAGTTTGAGGCCCTATGCATTCAAGGATGAAGGGCCAGATCACAGAAGACATGTGTTCTAGACCTTCGTCCTGATATGCATAGGTCTCTAAAAGTGTGTGCCACTCGTTCAGCGCTCTCCAGTCACAGTCTGGCATAGAGTTTGACAGGCTGCCTGCAGCAGGGCTGGACACTGTACCTAAGCCTTCAGGGCACACTAAGGCCTCGTACACATGGTTCGATTGTCGTATGACCGCGCTTATGAATTTTGTCGAAAGCGCATGTCCGTGATTTTGTAAAGCGTACTGACTATACGAAAATGGTTGTTCGACAAAGGCGAGCATAGTGGCATACTAGGAGACAGTGGCGGCCGGTCAATAGGGGGCGCTTGGGCCGCCACCTATCTACTGGGAAAAGCAGAAGAAAAAAAAATCAGCCCAACTCCCTTAAGGAGGCGCCAGTATATTGATTTTTTTTTTTAGGCTCCTTGCTGTCTGCTGACAGCAAGTAGTGAGCCTATTGGTCAGTCTTAAAGAAGCACACATACATAGTCTAATTGGCTGCCCTGAGCCAGTGACTGACTGTTATTGGACTTAGGTGCTGTCGGCGGGGGCGGGACTGTGGCAGACGTACTGGGACACCTCACAAACACACAGGCGCAGCATGGCCTCTGCTGCGTGTGATTCCTGCCGGCCTGGGTTTCCATTTCCTGTCCTCCTGCTTCGCTGGGCTGCCCAAGTTCAAGCCTAGCCAACACGGTCACGGAGTAGACTGCTGCTGCCATTGCCTGACTGAGGTTGGGGAAGGTGAGTGACGTGAGAGGAGATCTGAGAAAATAATGATTTTTGTTGATGAGTGGAGACGGGACTGGAGATTGCCTTTTCCCTGCTGATTGTCTCTGGTCACAACATCGTCACAGCCTATGCATGCTCCATCACATTAGTTCGTATCTAGCTGAAGGAAAGAGATCAGAACTGCTCTCCCTCTACATGGCAGTTTCAGCTGGAGCCCATGGGGAGGGGGGGTGGGGGTCCTGTGTTTGGATGTGGGGGCTGTTGTGATGTTAGTTCTTGTCTAAATCCCCCCCCCCCCACGGGCCCCAGCCGACACTGTCATTTGGAGAGAGAGCAGTTCTGATCTCCTTCAGCTAGAACTAATGTGATGGAGCATGCATAGGCTGTGTGATGCTAAGCTGTATCTGAGCTGTATACTGTTACTGGCTGTATATACTCCTACCTGTGATGCTGAGCTGTGTACTGTTTACTGGCTGTATATACCCCTACCTGTGATGCTGAGCTGTGTACTGTGTACTGGCTGCAATATACCCTACCTGTGATGCTGAGCTGTACACTCTGTCCTGTGATGCTGAGCTGTATACTGTGCCCTGTGAGGCTGAGCTGTATACTGTGTCCTGTGATACTGAGCTGTATACTGTGTCCTGTGATGCTGGGGCTGTATACTGTGTCCTGTGATGCTGGGGCTGTATACTGTGTCCTGTGCCAAGCTGTATACTCCTCCGGATACAATATGTTGAATACAGGGGACGGAGTGTGTGTATTCTATAAGGGGTGGGGCTTATGAGAAGTAGGAGGAGTCAAAAAGGAAGGACGGGGCTTGGCAACCCCCATCCTAAAAATTCACCAGCCGCCACTGCTAGGAGAGTCTAAAGAGGAAGTTAATTTTTGGTGTGTCAGCCTTTGGGCCGCTTCTGCTAATTTCGCTATTAAAAAGACATTAAAAAGATGATAATGTGTGCTGCATTTTGTAATTTCAATTGCCGCTTCACGAATGTTAATTGTGAATTACCATTGCCAGTTTACACGACCGAACACTTCCGGGTCGTTCCTTGATTCTGAACATGTGTGTTTGTACTTTCGACTTTTGTGTGTTGATTTCTGTCACGCCATCCGAAAATCGGATGTGGCCTTGACGAGAGACAAAAATGTACTAGTCTGCACATCCAGCTTTTGTCTGACGAAAAAAGCAAATTGGCTGTCGATAGGAGCATACTAACAGTAAGAATTTCGGACAACAGCCTGTCGAACGACAATTCCCGTCTGAATTTTGCATCGTATGTACAGGCCTTTAAACACCAGGAGGGGCACACTGCTCCCCTCCTGGTGTGCAAGGGGTTTTAGGAGGTCAGAGTATGTTTAAGATCAGTTTGTGCAAAATATTACCCTGTCTAAACCATTATCTGTGTTCTTTCATGAAACTACTTCTCATATTGGAATAAAAGGCACTGACCTTAATGGTTTTGGGAGTTAATTAAATTCTGCATGGAATGTAAGCATTAAAAAGTAATTTCATAGGTGTACCTGTTCAGCTGTATTTAATATTTTCAACCTGATAATTCTGGCTCTATTCAGGATGTATGTCCCAATAACTTTCTAAAACGGCTTTTATAATAATTCATTGATTTGACTAACATTTGTTAAGGGAGATCTAAAGTCACAGCATGCACATTCATGTTTACTGTATGTCAATAGCATTTTAACAGCATAGTGATGTTTGACAATACAATATAAGCTTATTAAATGTTGTGAGTGCCGCCTATCTTTCTGGGACTCTGCTTTCTGACCTCTCCCTGATCCTATGGGAATTCCAACATTACTTTAGAATCTTGTACAGTCCAATCCCCTCTTCCCCTCATTCATTTTTACTAGATTCATTACAGAAACTCTCACTCCCGAGCCTTTCAGTTGATGGGGCCATAGAGCTTGATAAAATGCCCGGTAACGACAGGCAAGTCAACAGATATTAATCTACATAGAATACTGACTCACTTGCAGCTTCCAACTTCTACTTCTTCCACTCGGGTACTGGTATTTGTAGATATGGAGAAAGCATTTGATTCAGTCAGCTGGACTTACTGTATATGGAATTGGTCTTGGAGGTTATGGGTTTTGGTTCTCACTTTCGCAGATAGATGGAGATACTGTACCAGGCTCTATCATGCACAAATTATACTGGGAGGGAATCTGTCTCGACTCGACTGAATCTTTGCACATTTAATTGGACCTATAGCCCAAGCTATACGGTACTCAATTGACAGTAAAGGTATTTGGGTTGGGTCTATAACTGAAAAAGTGGCTTTATATGACTTTGTTTTAATTTTAAACAATCCTGGTCCCTCCCTAAAGGCAGCCCTGTATTTAATTTCATCTTTTTATCCACTCTCTGGTTTAAATGTAAATGGGGAAAATACCTTATCCTTCCAATTGATAAACATGCGCAGGTGGCTGCGGACCCCTCTCTACCCCTAAAATGGACCTCCTTTGCAAAGTATTTGGGCATAATGATATCACCTAATGTCACTGAGTATAGCTCCCTTAATTGTATTCCCCTACTATGATCAGCAAAACAGCAGCTGAAAACGTGGGCCAATCTCCCCCTGTTAGTGATATGGAAAATTAATTTTATTAAAATGAAACTGCTTCCCTCCTTTTTATTTAAAAATATTTTAAACAATTTGAGTCAGCTATACTCTCCTTTCTATGGGACTCCTCCCAACCTAGATTCAAATTAAAGGTGCTTCAGAGGCCCTGGATCCAAGGGGGAGGGGGGGGGGGGGTTGGCCTGCCCAGATCTCCATACATATTATATTGTTGCTTTACTTCCTCACGCCCACAACTGGCTGACAAGACCAACGGTGCTGTAGTATTGGAGGCCATGTTTATGGGGTCTTACAAAGCGCTGCGCAACTTATTATACTGGGTAGCCTCCTTTCCGCTTTACATCAGTCAATTAAGGCGCTCATTAAAGCCTCGCATCTCCTGAATCCTGGATCTCCCCAACAGTGGTCCCCTCATACACCTCTATGGTACAATCCCAATCTTGCAGAGTTTTTCATTTTTCAGGACCCCGTGGTTTGGATAAGCAGGGGGATTAAATATTTCAATCAGATCTGTGTGAATGGTACTCTCAGGATGTTTGACTCTCTGAAGGTTCAGTTTAATCTGACCAATTCCAATCTATTCCGGTATCTCCAACTGCGCTGCCCTTTTCACATGCAATTTCATGGCTATCAGTTCACATTTGCAGAATCTAGAAGGGAGAGCATGCTACGTGATGACTCTTTGGCAAAACCTTTATTGATCATACATAAAGCCCTCTTTCCATCCATTCATGATAGCCTTGATAAACTGCTGGCCTGCTGGTGTGTGGAGGCCCCAGACATGGATTCGGAGGATTGGGAGAATGTTTGGGAATACCCTATGCAACAATTTGTCTCGGCAAAATACAGATTCATTCAATTTAAGATGCTTCACAAGGTCTATATCACCCCTCAAGACCTGCAAAAGATCTACCAAAACTTCCCGACTAAATGCTGGTGCTGTCAGGTGGATCCAGCAACATTCATACATGTTTTTTGTCCAATGGTCCAGTCCTTTTTGCAAAGATGTTTCTGAATGTATAAAAAAAGTGTACTTTGATATCCATTCCACTAACGGTAGATGTCTGTGTACTTGGATTGGTCCACTTATTGGCCATATCTAGAGCAATGAGAATGCTGCTAGAGTTGCTGTTATTTTATGCCAGTGAGGCCATCCTGCTCAAATGGAAGTCCCCAAAGGCACCCACGTGTGACTTTTGGAAACCTCTGTTCAATCCAGCAATACCTCTGTACAGATACACTTATGAATCTAGGGGTTGCCGCCAGAAATTTGCCAAAACTTGGGATATCTGGGTTGACTCCTCAGCAACATCTCCTTCTGGGGATAAGTCAACATGATTGTCCCTATTCGCCCCACTTTTATTCTTTTGTCCCATTGAGAGTACCTGTATAGTGGAGGAACATTGATCATTGTCTCCCTTGGTTATAACTATGCCAATGAGCTATATTCAAAAAGACACCTTGGATGTCAAGTGAATTGCAGGGTTCAGCACTGTTATGTGTGGGGTTTTTTTTTGTTTTTTTCCCTTATGCTATTGTGTATACCGTATAAACCTGGGTATGCTCAATAAGCTTCTTTTTGGATCTTAAGTTCAAACACTTAATAAAAAGAATTAAAAAAAAAGTGAGATTTATTTACAGTGAATGAAATATAAGTACCATACCCGCAAACATGAGAATGCATGAAAAGCAAAACTAAACAACAAAATGCCTAACCAGCAATCCTAACCACACTTAAAGTGCTATAAACTGCTAAATACCTTTTCTCATCAGCAGTATAAAGTTTTTACGAGGAATTTTCATTCTCCTCTGACTGTCCTATGCGGCTTCAGGACCCCTGACCCTCTGTCTGGACAGTGCTGATTGGCCCTGTGCTGATCACATGCACCCTCCCAAGGAAAATAAAAATAAACAAAAATTCTCTAGCAGTACACACCAAACTGAGCATGTGCACAGTGAATCCAAAGGCTCCGTACTATCAGGAGACGGATTGGGGACAGTGGAAAAAGGTGAGGTTCAGAGAAGATGGGATCAAATAGTCTTTTTACACAATGCGGAGGATTAACCCCTTAGGTTCTACAGTGAGTATAACTAGCATGCTTTACTGCATATACAGACTGATTTTACTGTTATGGATTTAGGAACACTTTAACTATATATAAACAAATGTACAAATGAGATACACACAGGGCAGGGGAGAGCAGGGAGCAGATGGGAAGGGGGGGAACAAAACTGGGATGGAAACAAGGCAGCAGGATACTGGATACAGGGCAAGGGCAAGATCAAGAGTGAATGGCTACAGAGTCAGGCAGGGTAAAATGCAGCAGCAGCTAAAACACAGAGGCGAGGAGCAGTAGCAAAGGTGGAACCTAAGTACCCTCCCAGCAGGTGTGGCCAGGTGGAGCTGATCTCTGGAACCTGCTGGTTGCTGGACGATACCTGCTGATGAACACATTAACTGCAGATTTCCTTCCAGAGCACCACAGTGCCACCAGCAGACGAATTCTGTCCTAACAGCCCCTAATCAGAACGCCACTTGAAATGGGGATTAGGAGTAAAGTCATTGAGCTACTTGAGTCACATAATATTTTCTGTTTCCAAATACTTGTGGAAAGTGTCTATTATTGGGTTTCCATCTTTTGGCTGTTGATTTTTTTTTGTGTTTTGTTACAATAGATATGCACCCTACAGCCTTGGTGTGTCAGAGGGTGTGGCATTGCCAACAAGGTCATTGACATCCAGAGTCAGAGGACCCAAACATCAGCAGCTCCCTTGGAGGTAAGCTCTACAAAACCCATTCAACAACATTATGTGTGGGTAGCTGCCATGTTGTCTATGTGAAAATACAACCCTAGATGCTCCAGCCCTTTCCTATTCTAAAAACTGGATAGAAGTTCTCTCCTTCCTCAGTCTATCCAAAACTATAAAAAAAAAATTGTAGCTGTTGTTTTACATTAATGCAAACCAATTTGTATTTATCATTCATAAAACAGAATCCAAATTATCAACTGTACAGTCATTCTATGCTACTATTGCTGTTCCATAATGTAATAGGATCTTCGTTATTTACAATGCTTCCCCACCTTCCACCCCTTGCCGATGACAAAGGGAGGGAGGGAGACGCACCTAAGTGTAGTATTAAAAAAGTATTCAATTCGCATAACAAATGCACACTTACAAGAGGATGTAGATTAAAAGCAAGTCCATCAATAAGGTAGTCTGATGGGCTCCATCTGCAATAGCAGGTGATGATGGTGGTCCACAGGAGATGTGCAGGATCCGGGGCTGAAGGGTCGCCCGAGATCAGCGGTGTCACCGCCAGTCCGTAGCACGGGTGTATGTAGCAAATCGTTGCCGACCTCCGGGACCGGAAGTTGCGTCAGCGGGGATGACCCGTGACAGGGCTACACGCTTGGAGCAACACAGCTCCTTCTAGTGGCCTGGATGCACACTAACAGTGTGCCTATTTTAAAGGGATGGACTGTGAGCTGGGAACGCCCAGCAATGAAGCATACTATCAATAAAATATATAGGGTATAAAAAATAAAATGAATGAAAATAAATTTGCCATATAAATAGGAGAAAGAATGGGAACGGAGGGGGGGGGGGGGAGCAAAGGGAAAGGAAAGGATATATATGTATATATAAGTATGGGTCAGGATAGGAATGAAAATGAGAAAAATTATAAGAAAAAAAAAATAATAATATATATAAGAAAAAAAAATGACAAAAAAAAAAATGACAAAAAATATATATATGTAGAGGGACAATGGGACTGAGAATTATGGTCAATGTATACTTACCGGAATACCGAGAATCTAAAGCCCATTTTATCACTAAACATTCTTTCTCAATGGTGGTATAATTTTCTTCATGGGCCTTCAATTTCCAGCTGAGGTAAATGACAGGGTGTTCCTCCCCCTTGAAAACCTGAGACAATACAGCTCATAACCCAACATTTGATGCATCAGTCTGGACCACAAAGTCCATTGAAAAGTCAGGCGAGTATAACATTGGCTGACTACATAAGGCCTCAAAAGCTGCTGCTGCTTTGGGGGTCCATTTGATCATGACAGACTCCTTCCCTTTTGTCAAATTGGCCTGTGAGGCAAAAATGGGGAATAAAGCGGCAATAATAGCCAGCGATTCCTAAAAATGCTTGAACCTGCTTCTTGTTGGTGGGGTGTGGCCAACTCTGTATAGCCTCAACTTTGTTTACCTCTCCCAATGGTATATCCTAGATACCTTGACTCCTCTAGCCCAATTGTACATTTTTTTGGATTGGCTGTAAACCCGGCTTTCCAGATGGAATCTAACACAGACTGAACCTTTGATAAGTGTGAGTCCCAATCCTCACTATGGATGACCACGTCATCTAGGTATGCAGCAGCATAGGCTCGATGAGGCTGATGGGTCTATCCATCACCTTTTGAAATGTGGCCGGAGCATTCTGTAACCTAAAAGGCATCCTCTGATACTGGAAAGATCCCTCTGGAGTTACAAATGCCGTTTTTTCCTAGGCCGATTACGAGAGAGGAATTTGACAATACCCTTAGGTCAAGTCTAACATTGTCATATACCAGGCTGTCCCTAGGCGATCAATCAGTTCATCTAAGTGGGGCATGGGATAGGTGTCAAACTCAGTGATTTTATTCAAGTGGCGAAAGCCATTACATAACCACCAACTTTCATCTGGTTTGGGCACTAACACAATAGGACTGGACCAATCACTATTTGACTCTTCTATAACCCCCAGCTCACACATTTTTTTTACTTCTTGGCGAATTGCCTCTCGCCGGGCTTCAGGAATTCGATAAGGTTTCAACTTGACCCTTTCCCCTGGTGTGGTGACAATGTTATGTTCAACCCCAGACAACCCCAACCTGGCAATTCTGAAAACTTCTCTATATTTTGGAGCACAAACTCTCTAGCTTCCTGTTGCTAAGTTTTGGACAGAGTATCCGCTATCACAACTTCAGGGATAACCAGGTTAGGCGGAGCAGAAAGTGGGGTAGTCTCAGCGACCAAGAATTCCCTATTCTTCCATGGTTTTTGCAAATTCACATGATATATCTGCTCAGGTTTTCTTCTTCCTGGTTGGCTAATTCACACATCACCCATTTTTCCAACACTTCAAAGGGACCCTGCCATTTGACTAGGAATTTACTTTCGACTGTGGGGACCAACTCCAACACCCTATCACCAGGGGCAAAAGAAGAGACCTGAGCCCCATGATTGTAATTCCTCATCTGAGCCAACTGGGCTTGTGCCAAATGTTCCTTCACAATAGGCATCACTTGTGCAATTCTGTCTTGCATTTGTTCCATATGTTCAATCACACTTCTATGAGGGGAACTCTCACTCTCCCATGTTACTCGTGGGTGCCTCCCATACAGTAGCTCAAAAGGAGAGGACCCAGTGGACGATTAGGGAACCTCTCTGATAGCAAACATCAAATAAGAGATCAGATAATCCCAATTATTTCTGTCTTTATAAACCACCTTCCTCAGCCTTTGTTTCAACGTTTTGTTAAATTTTTCAATCAGCCCATCTGTTTGAGGGTGATACACTAAAGTATGTAATTGGGTCACTTTAAGAAGTTTGCAAAGCTCTTTGGTTACTCTAGACATTAACCGGGTACCCTGGTCAGTTAGTACTTCTTTAGGAATGCCCACACATCTGAAAACCTGAAATAGCTCTTTGGCAATGGTTTGGCAGAGGTGTTTCAGAGAGGAATCGCTTCTGGGTAACGGGTGACATAGTCCATTATCACCAAGATGTGCTGGGTACCCTCTAGCGGACTTCAGCAAGGGGCTAACCAAATCGATGGTGATCCTCTCAAAAGGGACCTCAATGATGGGCAAGGGTACCAAAGGACTGCAGAAATGTGGCATGGGTGCAGAAATCTGGCACACTGGACAGGAGGAACAGTACATTTCCACTTTCTTAGTTATTGGAGGCCAATAGAACCTCTGGGTGATTCTTTACCCGGTCTTTTCAGTTCCTAAATGTCCCTCAAGAATGTACTCATGGGTAAGTTCTAAGATCAACTTGCGGTAAGGTTTGGGCACCATCAGTTGCTCAATGGTTTCCTCTCCCCTCTGTGACACCCAGTATAACAGGTCCCTTTCAACGATGAAGTATAGGAGGACAATCCTCTATCAGGGTTAATTAATTCCCCATCTATTTTCACTACATTCTCCCAGACCTTTAGTAATGTGGGGTCCTTCAATTGTTCAGTGGAAAAACTTTCTCTGTGTACCTCTAGATCATCAAACACTAGAGGTTGCTGTTCCCCTTCTGAGGATGCAGGCTCTTTCCTAGGCCCTGTTGTTTCGTCTGCTAATACTGACAAGAGAAACTCAGGATAATCCTCACACTTAGAGGATTGCTTAGTAGAACCTTCAGGCTCTGAAGGAACACTTTATGGTGAATCTGGGCAATCCCAGAGCTCCCTGAATTTTGGGAAATCCCTTCCCACAATGACATCATGTGGTAGTTGGGGAACCAAACCCACCTGGTGACACAGGTTACCAAGGGAGGTTTCAAAGGATACCCTTAGTAATCGGATACTCTCAAGTGTCCTCATGTACAGAAATTACCGCCATTTTCCTAGGGTGCAAGGCTTTTCCCACCACCAGTTCAATTTTTACCAAGGTAACCAGGCTACCTGAATCCAACAATACAACATTTTTACCATCTAAATACATTTTACATAAAGGTTTCCCATTTCCCTTTACTGCAGTGCATGTAGTTGCAAACATGGACTGACGTCTCTCTCTACGAAAGTCACAGTGCATTGGTTCATTAATAGCTGGGCAAACTGCCGCTACATGTCCCTCTTGGTGGCAACGGTAACAAATTAACTTTCTAGTCACCTCCTGTGGGATTGGTATTGCAGGCCGCTCTCACCAGACATTAGAAGCAGTCCCAAAAATACTTTTAGTTCCCCCTATTTCACTCTCTCCACCCCCATGCCTTGGTGCAGTTTTACCCGTAGCTGGGGATGGTCTGGTCTTGGAATGGAAGGTCTGTGAGTCTCTGAGGGAAGACATCAGATTTTCAGTCATTAGGTACCTTTCCACAAGGTCTACAAGTTTGTCTGCTGTTTCCAGATCTCCATGGCTCATCCATTTCTGCAAGGTGGTAGGGAGAGACCTCAGAAATGTATCCATGACCAGCCGCTCCACAATTTGTGGACCGGGCAGAGTTTCTGGCTGCAGCCATTTCCTGGTCAAGTGGATAAGGTCATGCATTTGTGACCGGGGTGGCTTTCTCAGCCGATAACTCCAACTGTGGACATGCTGAGCACAGACAGCCAGAGTTTCACCCAGTCGTGCCAATATTTCCATTTTCAAACGATCATAGTCTTTGAATCCGCAGGCTCCAAGTCAAAATAAGCCTTTTAGGATTCTCCAGATAGTAGGTGGCCTCTAGTCCAGCCCATTGTTCTGTGTCTGCTGTTGGTTTGCGTTTGCCAGAGCAAGTTGTCTCAATAGTTCCTCCATGCTGGCCTTACTTCACCTGCCCCACAAACCTCCACCATGTGTAAGGGATTAGCTCATTATTGGGGTGTGCAGGACCCCCTGGATGGGTCACAACACAGTGAAGTAGGCACGGACAGACAGCAGATCTTTGTGAAAGCAAAAACTGTGGTTTATTTACATGTCTGTGGATACAAAGTGCAGGCATCAAAACAGGTAGAATAAAACAAAACAAAAAATAGTGTGACTTGGCGGTCACACAGAAATAAACAGAGGCTTTTAATCACACAGACTTAATCTCACCATTCAGAGGTATTGCTACTCCCCAGTCTTCCATGCACAGAGATCTGGTTCCAGGGTGGAGCCCCTTGTTGAAGCAACCTGGGAGTTTTATAGAGCCCTGAGTGCTTTATCTGTTACACCTGAGTGTAAACACTCAGGCTCATGACACAGCACAAACACAAAAGCAATCAGTGTATAGCATAAACCTTGGAGAAATATATCTCCCATCCTTGCTTCCTGTCACAATATACAGTGGGTACGGAAAGTATTCAGACCCCCTTAAATTTTTCACTCTTTGTTATATTGCAGCCATTTGCTAAAATCATTTAAGTTAATTTTTTCCCTCATTAATGTACACACAGCACCCCATATTGACAGAAAATCACAGAATTGTTGACATTTTTGCAGATTAAGTATTCAGACCCTTTGCTCAGTATTTAGTAGAAGCACCCTTTTGATCTAATACAGTCATGAGTCTTTTTGGGAAAGATGCAACAAGTTTTTCACACCTGGATTTGGGGATCCTCTGCCATTCCTCCTTGCAGATCCTCCCCAGTCCTGTCAGGTTGGATGGTAAACGTTGGTGGGACAGCCATTTTTAGGTCTCTCCAGAGATGCTCAATTGGGTTTAAGTCAGGGCTCTAGCTGGGACATTCAAGAACAGTCACGGAGTTGTTGCGAAGCCACTCCTTCGTTATTTTAGCTGTGTGCTTAGGGTCATTGTCTTGTTAGAAGGTAAACCTTAGGCCCAGTTTGAGGTCCAGAGCACTCTGGAGAAGGTTTTCGTCCAGGATATCCCTGTACTTGGCCGCATTCATCTTTCCCTCGATTGCAACCAGTCGTCCTGTCCCTGCAGCTGAAAAACACCCCCACAGCATGGTGCTGCCACCACCATGCTTCACTGTTGGGACTGTATTGGACAGGTGATAAGCAGTGCCTGGTTTTCTCCACACATACCGCTTAGAATTAAGGCCAAAAAGTTCTATCTTGGTCTCATCAGACCAGAGAATCTTATTTATCACCATCATGGAGTCCTTCAGGTGTTTTTTAGCAAACTCCATGTGGGTTTTCATGTGTCTTGCACTGACGAGAGGCTTCCGTCGGGCCACTCTGCCCTAAAGCCCCAACTGGTGAAGGGCTGCAGTGATGGTTGACTTTCTACAACTTTCTCCCATCTCCCGACTGCATCTCTGGAACTCAGCCACAGTGATCTTTGGGTTATTCGTTACCTCTCTCACCAAGGCTCTTCTCCCCCGATAGCTCAGTTTGGTCAGACGGCCAGCTCTAGGAAGGGTTCTGGTCTTCCATTTAAGGATTATGGAGGCCACTGTGCTCTTAGGAACCTTAAGTGCAGCAGGAATTTTTTTGTAACCTTGGCCAGATCTGTGCCTTGCCACAATTCTGTCTCTGAGCTCTTCAGGCAGTTCCTTTGACCTCATGATTCTCAAGACAGGTGTGTGGCTTTCCTAATCAAGTCCAATCAGTATAATCAAACACAGCTGGACTCAAATGAAGGTGTAGAACTAGCTCAAGGATGATCAGAAGAAATGGACAGCACCTGAGTTAAAAATATGAGTGTCACAGCAAAGGGTCTGAATACTTAGGACCATGTGATATTTCAGTTTTTCTTTTTTAATAGTGTGTGGACAGAACTCTTAGTACTCCAGTTTCCTTGACGGACTTCTCGAGTCTCTGTCTTAACACCGTTCCGTGTCTAGACCGGTTCCAATGTTTTTTTAAGGACGACGTGAATTCCAAGGATTCTCGTGTCACCGGAGGTATTAGGAATTTACCTTCTGGTCTTGGGAAGGATCTCGACCGGCAGACTGGTTTGACTCGATAGCCC
>BLSH010266667.1:292421-303409 GCA_018402905.1 Glandirana rugosa | reverse complement strand
AGTCCAGATGAATAGCATACAAAGGGAAAACATACCTGCAAACAATGAGCACATAAGTATCCAGCATGCATGAGTAGAGAGCTCCACCATGTGTTGCCCAAAAATGTCATAAAACCATTTAAAACTGTCACATTTTGCCATTTGTGAGATCAGTGCCTGAGCATACTCAGATCATCATCTTGGTGAAATTCCAGCCAGGAAACTGGTCACAGAGACCGCATCACTTCCTGCCTCTCATGCTCAGAGTGAACTTGCATTGTTGCAGCCATCTTAGAAATGGCAAACGCCCACAAAACAGAGAAAAGAAGTTAAAAGCATATGGAAAGAAAAGGGAAACGCTGTCACTTACGTCAAAGCTTGTTTAAAGCTTTCTTTGAGAGGCCTGCACCAGCATCGGGCTCCAACCATATCGCTCATTTAGAGACTGTACAGGAAGGACATCCACCTAGGGTTCCAACCATATAGCTCATTTAGAGACTGTACAGGAAGGACATCCACCCTGGAGAAGCTGAAATATGCCCCCCAGACCACCAGAATGGGGCTTCCAACCATATAGCTCGTTTAGAGACTGTGCAGGAAGGACTTCCAACCAAGAGAGGCTGAACTTGGCTGGGGCGACAAGCGGTAAGGGATACCTCGCGACTCCAGTCCTGATCAGGTGAGGAAAAAAAGGAGAATGCGGTGAGCCGGGTCTGTCTTTGATTTATAGTTAACCAGTCCTATCATGTTGTGGGGGCGGAGCCACAACCCATGTGTATGCTGCCATGATGCACCAGGAAATCCTTTTTTCACAAGATCATATTCTGATCTAAAGAATTACATTTTTATTTATTTTTTCTTTAACTGGTACATAGCTAGTAACACATTTGCAGGGCACCGTGATAAAGAGGCCTGAAATATACTCATCAACAGCCTGCTCACAAAAGCCTTTCCAATGAAATGGAGACAGGAAAAAGCCTAAGTACAACGCTATGGTGTGCTGCTTTCCAAATGTGGGCAAATTTTCTCATACAAACAATAAATCATATCTGCGGTTAGCTGAAATAACCACTGTGTCACTGAGAATGATCCAAATTACACCTTGGACAAAATACCTTGGATGAAATAACAGCTATCCTTCTTTTCCAACAACTTGGGAGAATTTCAAATTCAAACAGAAAGCCTGAACAGGGCTCCATAGCATTTATACACGATCCGATTGGTAGCTGGCAAAGACTCACCCTAAAAGCTGACAGAGAACCACAGCTGCACCAGTAATCAATACCGCAGTATCTCCAGCCACAGAAAGAAGACATAACCCTTGGCCCATAATGAGTTATTAATCTGTGCTATGTTTTAGTCATTACCTTCAATGCCACTATTTGTAGTTATTATATTATATTATTTAAATGAG
The DNA here is from genome assembly GCA_018402905.1 of Glandirana rugosa. NCBI lineage: Eukaryota > Metazoa > Chordata > Amphibia > Anura > Ranidae > Glandirana > Glandirana rugosa. Next base: position 302,016 of record BLSH010266667.1, on the reverse strand, counting down.
TGAAATTTAAATCACATAAAAAAAAAACATCAAGGAAATGCAAATATACCATTTGATAAAGCTTGATGAACTGATCTTAATTCCCTTTGCACTAAGTAGAATTGTAACACCTGTGTAGGTGTAAGGGTTGCCATTTAACCCCTCCATGCCTAAGGGTAAAGCAAATGTTAATGCCTGAACACAGTTTTACAACTTTGACATGAGTTAGTAAAACCACACGTCATCACAACTATATTGTGCATCCAAGTGGATTATACCTTGTTTTTGTAAATAGTAATGGATATCTCTTGATTTTTTTTATTATTATCAAGGTAAAATAGTAAAAAATTTTTAAATGTAGCTGTAAATTTCTTGCTACTATCTTAACCTACCACCAAAGACCAAGCAAAAATAATATCTCCTCTTCCTGAAGGTCCCAGCGATATCACATATGTGTACTTTAGTTGTTACTTGTACCCATAGTATATATATATTTGTTTATTATTTCTTTCTTTCTTCAAGGAGAGAGATACAATGTATCTTTCCCTCTATTCAGAGAAAGGAGCAGATGGCTCCGAAATGCATAGCCATGCCATAGGAACATTCCAGTGTGATGTCACTTTTGTGCATGCCCCCCAGGTGCGCTCCAGGGTGGTGTTCTGGCACTTGTGGCTTTCAGCTTTCATCAGCCTTTACGAAACACCAACCTGGCAGCCCACGAAAGTGGGACAATGCCACAGCGGTTCCTATGTTTGAGATGCCATTTACTTTACACCATTGAGTGAGTTGCCAATTGTCTGGTAATAAAGCGGATGTTATTAATACTACACTTAGTGGGCACTACCCTCTTTCTTTTTTTATATATTATTACAGAGGCATCATCATTACTCTGAGGTGGCTGCCCTTCTGCTCCTTAAGGACACATAGAGTGGGGCTAGGATGCTGATGTCACTACCAGGGGAGGGCTGGGCCGGGGGGCAGGGTGGCAATTGCCCCCCAAGCCCCGCTAATTCAAAATGGCTGACGCTTATTTTTGGTAAAGCTCCTTTTTTGCTATTAACATTAAATTATGTTACCACATTGTATCATATTTGTCTTGCTTCATAACCTCAATATCCGTTATAAAACCAGGTGGGCATGGATGGTGAGCTGATTCACTTGACTGGACTTGCCCCCCCAGGCCTAAGGCTGCCAGCCCTTCCCTGGTCACTACGCATGCCAACATTGCGCTCGCGAGTTGGAGCTCCGGCCGGAGGCAATTAGGCTACACAAGTGTGCTGTGTGTACTAGTGTCAGTGGAGACACCTCAAAATGTGAGTGTTTTAAATGCTTTTAAAATAAAGGAACTTTTTAAATGATTTTACACTATGGAAGCTTCCTTTTTTTTCATCTTCTTCTTTATGTGAGTGTGGAATTTATAAGAGTGACATCTGATAATTTCCCTTGGAGTGGAATCAGCAGCTGCAGAGTTTCTCTTTTATGGTGTGATGCACATTAGCTGGTTTATAATTTGACCAGCATATAGCTCTGGTGAGTTCATCTAGTGATAATGATGGAGGATTACCCTGTGTTGATGCACACCTGATAGGATTTTTTTGGGAAGAATTTAGTCATGTCTAAGATCACACAATCAACACTTCTGGTACTTTTTCTTGCATGAAATATATGGACAGATTTTTTTTGCACGCAGTTTTTTGCACATGTATTTTTGCACATTTATCTGAACATAAATTGTTGCACAATGCATATTGCACTAGCACTTTATTGTATATGAATTTTAAGCAGAATGTTATATTCTATTGTATATTTATTGCACGTGTTATTTTTGCACATAGTGGTATTTGTGATTTTTTTTTTGATATTTGGTAAGGGGTAAGCACACTATGAGAGCTTTGTGCGGGTCAGCGCTGTCCATTTTCTAATGTTAATAACAGCTTACAAACACCTTTTGTGTGAGCTGGTAGGCAGGGAAGAGCTAAGGCTCAAGCCAAATGACCAGTGTTAATTTTGGCAGCAAATTTTGATTTAGTTTTAGTCTTAGTCTTGGGACTAAACTGGCATTTTAGTTTCAGTCCCATTTTAGTCTTCTGCAAGTGTTTTCATTTTAGTCTTAATCTTTGACTAAAATGCCATTTTAGTTTTAGTCCCATTTTAGTCATCATATTTTAGTCGACTAAAATTTCCAGTACATTTTAGTGAAATAAAATCATTTTAGTCAACTAAAATCGAATGTGTTTATTTAAATTGTAATTGCAATGCATTATCCAAACTCATTATATACTGTTGCTGGGGTGAAAAATCGAATATGTTATTATTTATGGTATTAAGATATTACAGACACAGATTTAGTCGTTGTATAACGTCTTTATTTAAGTAAAATCGTTTTGTCAAGAATACTGCTTACTTGACAAAAGGGTAACAAAAACTAGAAAAAATACAAAAAGAAAAAAAACTCTTTGCGTGATCGTGATGATGATGCCACCACCAACCATGTACTGCAAGTGCACAATCATTTACATGAACAGTTCAAGAAACTCAAATTGAACAACAGAATACAACAAAACATTTCAGTCAGCGGCTTGGCTGGCCAGTGGCCTGGTGTCAAGAAGGACAGCAAAGAGGCCACAGGCCAGGCCACTATCTCACTGACTCCAGTAAAAACATCAGGGACAGACTGATATTCTGCAAAAGATGCAGGGATCGGACTGCTGAGGACTGGCCAGTGGCCTGGTGTCAAGGACAGCAAAGAGGCCACAGGCCAGGCCACTATCTCACTGACTCCAGTAAAAACATCAGGGACAGACTGGTATTCTGCAAAAGATACAGGGATCGGACTGCTGAGAACTGGGGGAAAGTCATTTTCTCTGATGAATCCCCTCTCTGATTGTTTGGGGCATTCGGAAAAAAACCTTGTCCAGACTCCAGAGAAGAAAAGGTGAGCGTTACACTATCTGTCCTGTGTTATACTCATGCCGAGTTGCCAACACAGTAAAGCATCCTGAGACCATTCATGTGTGGGGTGGGTTGCTTGCTTCTCAGACAATTCTCAGATACTTTCAAAGAAAAAGTGCACAATCTGCATTCTGCAATAATGCCATTAGTGTGTGGATTATAACAGTCACCACTTTTTATCAACTCCTCTCTCCTCTCTCTCTCAGTATTCACAATGGCAATAAAGGTAAATATCACACTTAAAAGACTACTGGGCAGGACCCCAATGTAAGGCTGTCCCTTTGACCATTACTGATCTATTTTTCTTTTTCATTATTGTGATATTATTTACCTCTATTGTCAAATTTGTCAATGCTAAGACAGAGAGTAGTTGATAAAAAGTGGTAGTTGCTATTGTGCCACATACTTATGGCATTTGTAGCCATTGACATTTGACAATTAAAATTGTTGTTGAACTATATATTCTTCATATCCTATCGCAATAAGCACAACCCACAAAGTATTATTAGGCATGCTTATTGTTAGAAATAGAAATACCTGGATAATAAACACTTCTATTTGTTTCGATTCATTTTAAGGAAAGCACTTCATGCCAACATAAACCTTGCTCTATTTCGCCGGCCTATAGAGATTTCACCTGACCTGTAACACTGAATACCCTCTCTGCAAAGGCTTGAGAAGATGGCATAGCCAGCAGATCTAATGCAAAAGGTTTTAGCTGGTGATAAAAAGTGTCATTCTTTGAAAGCCAAAAATCTGTTGCAGTGTGCTCACTGATGGTGGCAACTTGGTGCAAAAGCTCTTCCTTATATTTTCTGATCTGATGCTCTATGCCGTTTGGGGAGATCCTCTGCCTGGGTCTTCTGCGGCAAAGAAACCGAAAGACTGGCTGCTTAGATGTGGATGCAGGTGTCGTGGTTCTGGTTCTTTCTCTTCCTGCGATAGTTCCACATCACCTTCTTCGGACAATTCCTCATGTTGTTGTAATTGTGTGTGTGGCTGCTGTGGTACTGGCAATGTGGATTTTCTAACGGCATACTCCTCTGCTTTTTTAAGTTCCTATACAATACCACTGTAGTGCCACCCCAGAAGGAGCTGCTTGAGAATGTTAAGTTCTATGTTCTGCCTCTCAACTCCAAGAACAGTCTCAGCCCCTCTGGCACACCTGGTAAACAAATGTTACTGCAGGCACAATGGTAAAGGACACCAAACTATAGTAAACCAAAAGTATTTTACTGAAAGACTTTTGCATCAAACAAACAGCAATAACTTTAACTAGGTAGTTAAATATGGCAAACTGATATTAGGCAGTATAACACAAAAGGCACATGCAAAGTAGCTAGAGCACAGTTTCAACCAACTCAAAGGGCCCAAATATGACCTAAGTGCTCAGGCATGTAGGGGAATAAAGATGACTTGTTGCAGGTCAGTCTATTTCTCTAAAATCCTGAAATCACAGGCCCAGAACATAAATGCGTGGTGTAATATGCGATAAAAAGTAATATCAACATTACACTCTAAAGTGAGAGTTCCTCCTTAATGAGCATCAATATTCACACTGAGTCTTTGGCGTGGTAAAAGAAGATATGTGGGAGTCCTTATGGTGGAGATGTCTGGTATCTTCAGCTAGCTTAGAGGGCCCAAAGAGATCTATATGTAATGACACTCAGTGACAGAAAGTATTTGGTATAAAGTGTCTCCTGTAAAGGCTCCAAGGAAGATTAAAGTAAAGGTGTCTGCGTGCAGTGTCTCTCTCCTTGAGTGTAGGTACAAGATGGCCTACTGCCCGCTCACGAATCCTTGCGACAGCGATGCCCAAGGGAAAAAGGAGGTTCTGGAACAGGTTCTTGAAGGGTGCCCGACTGGCAGCCTGGAAACTGAAGAACCCAGAGAAACAGCGATCCTTACGCTTGTTGCTCTGCATCTGGCCGTGGAGCTGCTGGTGGGCGAATTTATCATGCTGTCCTGGCTGTGATGTCCCCCTTCTTGATAGCTGACAAGGAAAAGTGCCTTTTCCCTTGTCCCTAGCCTCGTGGCCCCCTGGTCTGTCCAGGGACTCCTTGTGGTCTCCACACTCCAGCCCACTTGTCCTTTCCCCCTAAGCATCATGGGGGCTGCAGTCCATGGTCCACATTCTGTAATGGGGCCGCTCATCTTCGAGGACTACTTGTCCCATGGTGTTCCTCTCCGGCTCCTCTCCATGGAATCTGAGCTATGTAGCCAGTCAGGAGAAGGCATCAGGTCGAGCTGGAGAGGGAGGGGGAAGAAACCCCTGCAGCTGCTGTCTATGTCAGTGTCTGTCAGTGCCGTTGCCTGTGTGTCTGGCGGCAGTGGCTGGATGAGCTGGGGGGGCATCAGTACCCACTACACCACTGTCCAAAAATATTGTAATTAGTTCAGGAAATATAGTTGGTAATAAAGCTTTTGTGATTGAGGAGGCAGAAATCCTTCCATGGAGGTAAAAAAAAAGCTTGAGAGATCTGACTCTTATGTGGCTTTCAGGTATAGATTGTCCCAAATTCTATTCTGATTTTTGTAACACAGACACTAAAACATATTATTATTATTATACAGGATTTATATAGCACCAGTTTGTGCAGCACTACTAAATATAGGGAGACAGTACAGGTACAATACAAAAGGGCTCAGAGGGCCTGACTTGTGAGGACTTACAATCTAAAGGGAAGGGAAAGGGATACAAACGATAATATCTGTGTTTGGGAAGATATGATGGAGAAGGAAACAGTTCCGTCTTTAGGTAGATGCGGGATAAGCTTCCCTGAAGAGATGAGTTTTCAGGGATTGCCTAAAGGTGGACAAAATAGGAGAAAGCTGAACAAATTGGGGTAGGGAGTTCCAGAGGAAGGGAGAGGTTCTGGAGAAATCCTGGAGGGGAGCATAAGAGGAGAAGATGAGGGAACTAGAAACCAGGAGATCTTGAGAGGAGTGAAGAGGATGGTTTGGACGATTTTTTGAGACCAGTTTGGTGGTGTATTTTGGAGCAGAGTTGTGGATGGCTTTGTACATAGTAGTTAGGATTTAGAATTTTATTCGATGTGGGAGCAGAAGGCAATGGATGCTTTGTTTCTGAATTATATTATGTAAACAGTGTTGGGCTAATTGTATATGAATATATAGCACATTGCTGGTAGAAAATTAAAAGAATGTGTGGGCAATGCTTTATATGCATGTACTAGATACTAGATAAGTAGTATGACTGTGACTTACAGAAAAAAACGTATAGAAGCTTTCTGCTACGATACACTGATTGTGTAAGATAAGGACCATGAGGAGGAAAGCCAAAGTGCACCATTTTTAATAGTTTTGCTATAAACTGAATTTTTTTCAATAGCAGAATATATTCTATTTAAGACTTTTTTGAAATAATTACAAAGTAAAGCATTTGCATCGATGCTTGATATTTAGTAAAACTCTGTATTCTAGCCACTAATGATGAACAAACGGATTTTCGCATAAGGTGAGTTGGTAAATCGCCAACATTTTCATTTTGCCCAATATATATTTATTCAGTCTGCAGTGAACCATGCAGTTAATCAATCCTCAATTGCTTCCGAGAAGCTACATATTTTTGGTTTAAGCTTGATAAACACTATCAGTTTTTTTTTTGTTCAACCCAGCGGGCTGAACTAAAAAAAAAACTGAAGAGCTTGGGAAAAGATCTTGTACTCACAATCTCCCCATAATCTCATGATAAAACCGACATGATGGTTGTACAATCAGCCCATACATGGTTCGAATTGCTGAACTGGCCAAGATTAAAACCGTCGATGGTGGCTTAAGCTACATAATTTTCTATAATTTTGAATGTGGAAAATTATATATGTTTTACCACACTGGGGGAGGAGGGTTTATCTTTAGTTTTGATCCTGTGTGACACCAGGACAAATGACAGAACAGTGGTCTTTGGAACAGGAAGGCATAGACAATAATAAAACCTTTACAGAGGTAAAAAAAAAAAGTGTTTTGTGGTTATCTCTGTCCTCATCTGAGAAAGTTCTTATCACTTTCTGTTCCTCTGACTGCATCACCAAAACAGGAAGTGAGAGGAATCCCAGACAACACCAACAGAAACTTGCTAGAGGTTTTAACTCTTTTCCAAACATTTTTGTCAGGACTAAGTTTATAAATGTAGCCATGTGCCCCCTTGGGGGTGGCTGGTAGTTGTGGTCCACCTGCCCGCTGCCCTCAATCACACGATTTCCACACACCCAGAGTCACTGAACAGGCCGGTACTTTGTTTTTTTTTTGTTGTTTTATTCAGGGCTTAAACTTGGATGGGGATAGGTATGACTGTGGGATGCCCAAGAATCAATCACGGACCTTCTATATACACCGCAGTATATACACTCCTTTTTCCTTCAGCACACACACTTGCTGACCGTTACACTTCTCCCTCCTCTCTCCTGCACACTACTTCCTGTTACCAGCCTGAAAGGCAATTTATCAGACCTCCATGACACTTCCTCTTCCACCACAGCTAGCACATGGTGAGGCCCACTCTTACTGTTAGCAGGACCTCTGGACCACCCATAGTGGGCAAAGATCACAGGCTCCCAGTTGTGAAGCCATGGACCATTAATTGTGTAACTAAGTATGTTGGTGCTAGCTGAGTACTAGATGAACTACAATTCCCAGCCCATCCATCTTCCACATATTACTGAAAGTTGTATTGCATATGAATGTTTTCACTAAATGTATATGCCGCACTAGATCAGCAGTGGTTTAAGTGGCAATGATAGAAAATTGCCACAAAGGATGCATACCTTATTAAGTTAACTACATTAATAAAAATAAAAAATTCTCATAAAATGGAGTATGTCTATGCTATGCATAAAAATGTCGGATGGCTTAGGAAAATATAGGGCCGAGTGAAAATTGAGAGTTTTTAGTTCGCCAAGATTTCACTAAAAATGGGGACATTAGAGGATATTATCGTATATTGATAAGTTTGTGCAAAAGTTATAGCGTCCACAAACTCTGGGATACATTTATGGAATATTTATTTATTTTATTTTTTTTCTACTAGTAATGGCAGCATTCAGCTATTTATATTTGGACTGTGATATAGCAGGGAACAAATCAGACACTAATTGACACTTTTGACACTTTATTGGGAACCAGTGACTCTAATACAGTGATCGGTGTTAAAAATATGTACTGTTCTCTTTCCGCCTCTCCATACTCGCTCATTCTTTCCTTTTTCCTTTTTCCCTTTTTCTTTCTTCTTATGGATGATATCACGGTCCTGTGCCTCACGCACAGGAATTACCATCCAGGTCAACCATCCCAATCCGAACTGCTAAACCCAACCAGCCGCAGTAGGGTGCAGCCATTCTGCATCTGAACTCCAGCCACCAAAGGGGTGTAATTTGCACATCGTATTCTAAGGAATTGTACATGGAAGGTCACAGGACCATTATATGGTATGGCCTAATGAACCTGGTAAACCCGCTATAACCGCACCTCCTTGTAATTGAGCGTTTCTACACTGTCCATCATCTTTTGTTATTAACAAACGGTTTGTACCCTCCTCAATATGCTAGCAGGCTATTTCCCCTTATCCTATCTGGTCTTCAATGCCGTGTGATCTGTAACCTGTTCCAGTTTTTGTATTTTCAATAAAACTATTTGAACATAAAAATATGTTCTGTCACTGTACTACTGACACTGGCCGGTAAGGGGTTAACATAAGGGGCAATCAAATGGTTAACTGTGTGCCTAACCTGTGCTTTTGTACAGTATGGTAGGTGCTTTTACTAGAGAAAAACATGGATCCTTGTCCCTGCTTTGCAGGTACACCGGATCCATGCCTTCCCTACTGACACAACAGCAATCTGCCTTGTTTACATAGGCAGACTGCTGTTCTGCCTCTATACCAAATGATCGGTGGGTGCCGGCGGACATTGAGTCCATGGTACCCGATGATTGGCTCCCGCTGTGTATAATCACAGCAGGAGCGAGCCGCCGGCAGCGCGCATTCACACTCACTACCCAGAAGAGCTGGATCACGTATATATATAGTACATGTTCCAGCCAGGCCCGGACTGGCCATAGGGCACACCTGGCATTTGCCTGGTGGGCCAGGGCCCTCGGGCTGCATATCCTATGACCGGCCAGTCACACAGCGGGAGGTAAGCGGTAGACGGCCGCTCTGGAGAGGGCTAATACAGACCGCGCCCTCCACTCACCTCCCACTGTGCGACCATGCCTAAAGCAGGGCTTGTGCCAGCAAACTTCAGTGTGCAGCAGGAGGGACGGCTTCCCTGACACACAGGAAGTGCCTGCAGGAGAGCGACACCTCACGGGCTGGCCGCTGGAGATGCAGCACTCATGGACAGCGGCCTCTTTCCTAACACCTGCTGGCACACCGTGATGGCTGCACAGGGAGGAAGGTGAGTGCACAATGCACCTAGCCCTAAACTGATCCAGTCCTGTAGCAGTGGGGAATGGTGGTGAACAGGGGGTTGTCTCTTTGCTGGACTGTAGCAGTCTCTTTGCTGGACTGGGGGCTGTCTCTTTGCTGGACTGGGGGCTGTCTCTTTGCTGGACTGGGGGCTGTCTCTTTGCTGGACTGGGGGCTGTCTCTTTGCTGGACTGGGGGCTGTCTCTTTGCTGGACTGGGGTTTCTCTGTCGGGGGTCAGG
>BLSH010266667.1:267791-292411 GCA_018402905.1 Glandirana rugosa | reverse complement strand
TCTTTGCTGGATGGGGATGTCTCTTTGCTGGACTGGGGGCTGTCTCTTTGCTGGACTGGGATCTGTCTCTTTGCTGGACTGGGGGCTGTCTCTTCGCTGGACTGGGGGCTGTCTCTTTGCTCCAGCCCAGCAAAGAGCCAGTCCCAGACCAGCAGAGAGACATCCAAGACCAGCAAAGAGCCAGTCCCAGACCAGCAGAGATACATCCCCAGACCAGCAAAGAGAGAGTCCAAGACCAGCAAAGAGATATCCCCAGAACAGCAAAGAGACAGCCCCAGTCCAGCAAAGAGACAGCCCCAGTCCAGCAAAGAGACAGCCCCCAGTCCAGCAAAGAGACATCCCCAGACCAGCAAAGGGACAGTCCCAGACCAGCAAAGAGACATCCCCAGACCAGCAAAGAGACAGTCCCAGACCAGCAAAGAGACATCCCCAGGCCAGCAACGAAACAGCCCCAGACCAGCAAAGAGACAGCCCCAGACTAGCAAAGAGACAGCCCCAGACTAGCAAAGAGACATCCCCAGACCAGCAAAAAGACACCCCCAGACCAGCAACGAGACATCCCCAGCCCAGCAACAAGACATCCCCAGACCAGCAAAGAGACGGCTCCAGACCAGCAACGAGACTGCTCCAGACCAGCAGTCTCTTTGCTGGTCTGGAGCAGTTTCTTTGCTTTACTGGACTAGGGCTGTCTCTTTGCTGGATGGGGATGTCTCTTGGGATAAATACCAACCCCCCGTGCGAACGCCTATGCCCCCATCTCTGCCCTTCTGACCCCCCCCCCCAGGGATCGGGCTGCCCCGCCTAAAATGCCCAGGCCTATTTTTTGTCCCAGTCTGGGCCTGGTTCCAGCGCACAGCTGCCGCACTGTAGCAGTAACAAAAAGTAAACAAAGCCATTTATCACTAGCTTAGTGTAAAAAAATGTAGCTATCAACAAAGCCAAGTCATACAGCAAGGTGTTAAACAAAGACACATCACACATCAATGAGGCTGGCTTTGCAAGAAAAATAAAAAAAAATCCAGGGGTCTTACTAAATCTCAACTTTATCCAAAAATTATAAAGGGAAAAAGGTTTTGGCCTAACATACACTTTCATGAGTAAGAAGTAATGATTTAACTAAACCAAGTGCTCCTCTGGCCATATCTGTCTGCACGAGTTATAATTTAATTGGATCATCATAGAAGACTGCCAAATGATTCTTAATAATGGCACAGGTCTTTGTAAAATCCAGACCTAAATCTATGAGGAAAACCAGAGGCTTATACCTCTTATTAGCATGAGGAGGTGATTCATCAGTGAGTAAAGCCGTGCAAACATTTCTAAGGGCTGTCTGATAATCTCTATCCACCATCCATTAGAATCCCCCCTGACAAAAAACTATTTTCCACATTTTCAACTCTCAAATAAATTAATCCACATTAGCACTAATCCTTTGATGTGTAGTAAATTGTCTAATTAGAATAATTTCATTATATACAAAGGGTGTGCCTGGCATGCAAACAGAAGCTTTAAAAACCATGAACTTAAATGTCCATTTACATAAAAAAATGTATTGAATAATTTTATCAATGCACATATTAATGCAGTTCTGTATTGCAGGGGTTGAAAAGGCAGACGGTTAGAATGAATTAAGATAAAAAAACTTCTGTTTTTAGCAGCCCGCTCAGCCCCCCTAATATTTACCTGAGCCCCTTCTCTATCCAGCGATGTCCATGAATGCCTCAGTCGTCAGGGACTATTCCTCCTGATTGGCTGAGACACAGCAGCGGCGCCATTGACTCCCGCTGCTGTCAATGAAACTAAGTCAGCCAATGAGGAGAGAGAGGGGGCATGGCCTAGGCACAACTCTGTGTCTGAATGGACACACAGGGCTGCAGCTTGGCTCGGGTGCCCCCACAACAAGCTGCTTGCTGTGGGGCACTCAGCAGGAGGGAGAGGCCAGGAGCTCCAGCCAGGGATACGAAAAAAGGAGGGTCTAGGCTGCTCTGTGCAAAACCACTGCACAGGGCAGGTAAGTATGACAGGTTTGTTATTTTAATAGAAAAAAACAAGACTTTACAATCACTTTCATTTATACATCATTACATTTATTTTTTAAATGAAAGTGTAACCTGGACTGTAGCTAATAACTTCTGTGGAGCTTCTTCCTTTGTTGCTGCTGTATTATCCTTCTGCTGTATGGACCGGGTTAAACAAAATATTCATTCATTCATTCTGAAGTGCAATAGTCATCTATAAGGAGACCACTTTGTAATGCTCATCTATGGAGTGTCCCCAATACAGGGTTTAGCTATCTTGGCTGGATCGAATCAATCTAAAAGGACAGTGGCGTGGGGACAGGAAAAAGGAAGGAGGTGCTAAACAGAAGGTGAGTTGAGAGAGAGCACCACAAGGTTACAGTGAAGGGGGAACAATGGAATGTGGCCAGAGTTTGCTGGAGCTATGTGGTGCTGTGCTGCCCAGAAAAAGAGTGCTGATCACAGACTGCTGCTGCAATTATACACTGTACATTTGGGGAGACCTCAGACCTGGATTATGAGAATCCACACTGGGGATCAGCATTTCCCTTGCTGGCTGTGGTGAGTGACTATGACTATCAGCATACCCCTGACCATCAGGAGAGGATCACTACCCCCTACTGATGGGCACTAGCTGAGCTTCAGAGAGTGCCTACTAGGATAAGAGGCCTCTTGGTCACTGACCTTTCTTGTTTCCTGATTCCATGAAAAAGTATTGCTCCAGTGGAGTTGCCCAAACTCCCCTTTATCTGGGAACAATGCAGTGCCCCTTTGGATTACAAAGACTGTACTAGAGACTGTACTAGAGACTTTCCCCCCTCTAGACTTAAACTTGACTTTTACTGATTTAAAGACCGTGTCCTGATACACAGAAGTGGGAGCCCTGGGTCTGGTAAGAGACTAACATCATATAAGTTAAAGAGGAACTGAAGTCTGCTCACATAATTTGTAATAAAAACATCTTTGCAATTCTGAAGCTTCCCTCAAACCACTTTGCATATTATTTTATATATACTGTGATTCTGTACTTGCCAAATATGCTGCAGAAATCTCCCCTCCACTAAATCTGGCTGCAGCCATTTTAACTGAGGGAAGCTGAAGCTGCTGCCTGTTCACTTCCTGGATTTACACAGACACATAGAGGCACACCTCCAGCTCTGCAGCCCTGCAGCTCTCATTGGCCCTCTTATGACTCACCCCCCTCCCTTCCTGTCAAACTCTCACGAGAGTGAGAGAGGAGAGAGCTGTGCATGATGTCATAAGCCTAGGCTAATGACCAGACAAGAAAGAGGAAGTGGGCTGTATAAGGTATTTACTGGCAGGAAAAAAGTTTTACTATCCAAAGTTAAAACAAGGGCAGAATATTTAATAGATGGAAAGTTGAAAAAATGACTGAAGGTCCGCCTTATTCTGTTGTCTGTTGGGAACTGTTGTGCTTTCTTTAATCACCTTAATACTGGGCACGAAAACCCCCTTCCTATCCAGGCCATTTTTCAGCTTTCAGCGCTATTTCACATTGAATGACAATTACTCAGTCAGGCAACACTGTAGCCATATGAAATTAGTGTCCTTTTTTCACACAAATAGAGCTTTCTTTTGGTGGTATTTAATCACTAGTGGGTTATTTATTTTTTGTGCTATAAATAAAAAAAGTTTGAAAATTTTGTGAAAAAATGCATTTTCTTTGTTTCTGTCATAACATTTTGCACATTAGTAATTTTTCTTCATACATTTTGGCCAAAATTTATACTGCTACATATCTTTGGTAAAAATAACCCAAATAAGTGTATATTATTTGGTCCTTGTGTAAGTTATAGAGTCTACAAGCTATGGTACCAATCATTGAAAATTGATCACACCTGATCACACCTGATATACTGACAGCCTATCTCATTTCTTGAGACCCTAACAAGCCAGGAAAGTACAAATACCCCCCAAATGATCCCTTTTTGGAAAGTAGACAGTTCAAGGTATTTAGTAAGAGGCATGGTGAATTTTTTGAAGTTGTAATTTTTTCCTACAATTCTTTGCAAAATGAAGATTTTTTATTTTTTTTCACAAAATTGTCATATATTAACAGGTTATTTCTCACACCCAGAATATGCATACCACAAATTACACCCCAAAAACATTCTGCTACTCCTCCTGAGTATGGCGATACCACATGTCTGAGACTTTTTCACAGCCTGTACAGAGGCCCAACATGCAGGGAGCACCGTCAGGTATTCTAGGGACATAAATTACACATCTAATGTCATGACGACCTATCACATTTTTGAAGGCCCTGGAGCACTAGGACAATGGAATTATATGATATTTCCAACACATAGCATGTACATAGCAAAAATGACACCCCAAAATACATTTTGTTACTTCTCCTGAGTATGGCGATACCACATGTGTGAGACTTTTATATAGCCTGGCTACATACAGAGGCCCAACATTGAACTAGCACCTTCAAGTGTTCTACGAGCATAAATTACACATCCCATTTCTCAACCACCTATTATGCTTTTGAAGGCCCTGGAGCACCAGGACAATGGAATTGCCCACAAAATGACCCCATTTTGGAAAGTAAACACCCCAACATATAATCTATGAGGCATAATGAGTCTTTTGAACATGTCATTTTTTTCCAGTAGTTTTTGGAAAATATGGGGAAAAAATGAAAACGCTTTTTTTTTTACACAAAGTTGTCCATTTATATGATATTTCCAACACATAGCATGTTCCTAGCAAAAATTACACCCCAAAATACATTCTACTACTCCCCCTGAGTATGGCAATACCAAATGTGTGAGACTTTTACAGGTGATGTTTACTGATAGGTGATGACGGTCTCTGACAGGTGATTGGCGATGGTCACTGATGGGTGACTGGTGGAGGTCACTGATGGGTGACGGGTGACTGGCAGTGGTCACTGAAGGGTGACGGGTGTCTGGTGGTAGTCACTGATGGGGGATGGGTGTCTGGCGGTGGTCACTGATGGGTGATGGGTGACTGGCAGTGGTCACTGATGGGTGACGAGTGACTGGCGGTGGTCACTGATGGGTGAGGGGTGACTGGCGGTGGTCACTGATGGGTCACGGGTGTCTGGCGGTGGTCACTGATGGGTGACGGGTGTCTGGCGGTGGTCACTGATGGGTGACTGGTGGTGGTCACTGATGGGTGATGGGTGACTGGCGGTGCTCACTGATATGTGACAGGTGATTGGCGGTGGTCACTGATGGGTGTCGAGTGTCTGGCGGTGGTCACTGATGGGTGACGGGTGTTTGGCGGTGGTCACTGATGGGTGACGGGTGTCTGGCGGTGGTCACTGATGGGTGACGGGTGTCTGGCTGCTCAAGGGGTAGCTCTACAAACACAATTCCAGTACCTGAATTTGACTTGAAATCAATCTCTTGCAGTCCCTGCATAGCAGAGCTCAGATTGAGATAGGAAAAACTCTACCATGCCCCTCTGTGATTTGGTTTTGCTTTGTTACTGGGTTCTAAAGCTGGCCAACAACTATGCAAATTTCTACTGGTTTTGAGGAACCAACTGAAATTGAAATTTGCTCTGTGGGTTGCCCTTTTACCACCAGATGTGTCCAGTGTTTGGGTATTCTGACAACTGCTAATGCTGGCAGGAGATCTATCCAATCACATTGCTTAGAGGGAGGAGGAATATGTCAGTTTCAAATATGTTTCAAATATGACTGTTTAGTAGCTTTAGTAGTAAAGACAGAGGGAGTAGGTGCAATAGGTGAAGTCAGTACCCAGTAGCAAAGTAAAATGAAATCAGAGTGAGGCAGAGAAGAGGCTTTTCTGACCAATAATGGCAATAACTGTCTTTTTTGTGTCTACTCTGGCCACACACTGATTGAAATTCAGCCTATTCAGCAGGGACAGTTGATTTTCGATCAGTGTGTGGCTGTTCCTGCTTGTCAGAAGTCAATCATTTGACGTCCAAGAGCATGCTGGAAAATGTTTCTTGAAGAGTGCCTGCAGCCACTGATCATTTTATTCATCAAACATTTGGTTTTGTTTCAGTAGATACATTGTATATATTTTGCATTTAGAAGACCCATTGTGTAACATTCTGTATCGTTTTACATTTCTGTATTTTTTGTAATACCGTTATTTGCGCCTCCAGCCGGAACATTTGTTTTCTCTCCTTGGAAAACTGTTCTCAGAGAAGGACCTGATGGAAGTAAAATGTAGGCAGGTGGCCTACTGCATGTTTAGTTAGCACTTGGCTGCCCAGGAAAATGGTTATACTAAAAGGCTTGTAAGCATACAAACACCGTCAGCGCTCAAAGTCACAAAAACAGAGGGAAAAAGTCCATAATGTTCATGTGATGACTAGGGAACATCAGAAAAACGGGTGGAAATAAGACTCCGCCAGCTCCCAGAAGACCTGGGAATAGGGTTGCCAAATCATCCCTTTAAACCCGAACACATATGAATTACACAGGTTCTGAGGCTAATTTAATGCAGAGCCTGTGTAATTCATATGTGTTCAGGTTTAAAGGGATGAGGTGGCAATCCTACCTGGGAAGGACCCCTCAAGGACATGCAAAGGAAAGGAACAGGAAGCCAGGTTATAACAAAATAAAAACATCAGCTTTAATATGTTGCACACTTTCATAAAAGAACTTGTATAACAGCTCCAGCGACCAGGGAGGAAGAGGCAGGGACTCGGAAACACCTGTCATGGCTTCCAGTGCATGTTCGGAGTGAGGGCGAGAGACGCGCTGCTCTGTGCCATCTTGGCGAGTGATTTTGTCCATGCCCCTGCAGCTGATCATCATCATTCCATCCAGACTGCTGTTCACTGCTGTTCTCTCATGCATCATTCGCCCTGGTCACTGGAGATTTTGTACAAGTTCTTTTATGTTAGGCTCGGTTCACACTGCTGCAATGCAAGAACCCATGTGAATCCAGTGCGGGTTCCCGCATCGCATACAACTCGCAGGCAGTTCACACTGCCCTATGCAAACCACTGTCAATGCAAAGTTAATGACACACCCAGATCGGTTTGCATATCGCAGTGCGAACTGTCAATTCGGACCGGAATCAGATCGCATTGGTGTGAACACCTATGCAATGCGATTCTGGTGTGAACCAAAAAAAAAGGGTTCTGCACGATTTTGGTCCGAATGCGATGCAAATTCAGCCATACAATCTTTATAGCTGAATTTGCATCACACAGACATCACATGTGATTTGCACAGCAGTGCGGTGCAAATCACATGCGATGCCTGACATTGCAGCAGTGTGAACCCAGCCTAAGTGTGCTACATATTAAAATTGATGTTTGTATTTGGTTATAACCTGGAGCAATGCTGTTCCTTTCCTTTGCAGGGGGAAAGGGTTAATGTTCTTGCCACCTTCCCTGAGCCTCCCTCCTGTGTGTCACACACACGGACCGTTCATCAGTTCATCAGTTTATCAGTTCATCCGTTTTTCATCCGTTTTTTCATCTGTGGTCATCAGTTTTTCATCAGTTTTTTTTTACATTCACTACCAATGCAAAAACGGATGAAAAACTGACCGTTCGTCAGTTTACATCCGTTTTTCGTCTGATCCGTTTTTTTGACGGATGAAAAATAGGACTTTCATCCGTTCAAAAAAACGGATGCTGACGGAAGCGGATGTAAACGGATGAAAATAGCTGATCTTCAGTTGTCATCAGTTTTTCCATAGAGTTGCATTAATGTCCGTTTTTCATCCGTCAACGGATGGATGAAAAACGGACAAACGGTCCGTATGTGTGAAAGGGGCCTTATAAAAGGGATGAAGTCTGGATCTTAGAGGCTAAGGCCCCTTTCACACACACGGACCGTTTGTCCGTTTTTCATCCATCCGTTGATGGATGAAAAACGGACATCAATGCATCTCTATGGAAAAACTGATGACAACTGATGATCACCTATTTTCATCCGTTTTCATCAGTTTCTGTCAGAATCCGTTTTTTTGAACGGATGAAAGTCCTATTTTTCATCCGTCAAAAAAACGGATCGGATGAAAAACGGATGTAAACTGACGAACGGTCAGTTTTTCATCCGTTTTTGCATTGGTAGTGAATATAAAAAAAAACTGATGAAAAACTGATGACCACTGATGAAAAAACGGATGAAAAAACTGATGAAAAACGGATGAAAAACGGATGAAAAAACTGATGAAAAACGGATGAACTGATGAACTGACGAACTGATGAACGGTCCGTGTGTGTGAAAGGACCCTTAAGAAATTGGGGACACGTGTAGAGGATTGCTGGGACCTGGGGTACACTTCAGAGTGCCAATCCATCGGGACACCTCAAGAACCTGGACTTCTCTGTTTGAGCTTTGCCAAGTATGAACTTTTCCCATAGAGATTTCACATGTGCAGATAACCTGGGGCAGCCATAGTTATTTGTAGTTAGGAGAAGGACGTTTATACATGTGCCAAGTTTTCTTTAAGACCCCTTTCACACCAGGGCCGCCAGAGCGTTAACGGTAAAACACCGCTAGTTTGCGGCTCTTTACCGCTGTTTATAGCGGACGGCAGCGGTGTGCTTTTAACCCCCCACAAGGGGTTAAAAAGGGATTAAAAGTGCCGGTTAGCAGCACTTCCGAAGCGGTGCTCGGGCGCTTCGGGAGCGCTGCCCCATTGTTTTCAATGGGCAGGGGCGGGGAAGGAGCTCCCACACCGCCCCGAAGATGCGGCTTGCAGGACTTTCTTTACCGTCCCGCAAGTGCACCACCCCACCCCAGTGTGAAAGTACTCGGGCTTTCACACTGGAGTGGATGGGGGGTAGTTTTTCAGGCGCTTTTCAGGCACTATTTTTAGCGCAAAAGCTCCTGAAAAATGTTCTGACGTGAAAGGGGTCTAAAAGCTATTTCAACAGCCTTGATCCTGGTCTGAGGTTTTTCAGAGGGGTGTATGTTGTGTCTTGGCGTATTCCTAAAGAACCTGGGTCTGTAATAGTAGTATAGGGTACAGTATGTGTAACAACACTACAAAACATTAACCTACAAGGCTTAGGAGAGGAGGTAGTTGCTATGGGTAACCGAGGGGAAGAACAGCTGCAGCAACCACTCGTGGGCGTGGTGCCTGGTTAGGTGACAGGTCCTCCCTTAGCGAGGTGGTTGGTACTCTGCCACCCTCGCTAGCTGCCCGTCTCCTCTGGTCACCAGGAGCAGACTAGCTTGATAAGGTATAACACCTGATCACTAGATACGGAAAGGAGAGAGTTAACTCAGGACACGCACGAGACCCACGCTATGGGTTCTGTGGAGTTTCATTCCATTACTGGGAGTGAGGTAACGGAGGTACACTGGTGTGGTGGAGTGGACATGGGCTCTGCATGTCCCTCCGAATGCAAATATACATCAGTTACAAATGTGTAGTGTCATGGGACAAAACATCTTATGGAGGAACTCTGTACAGTATTGCTGCGCACAAGTGGCTCATCTCTAAGTCGGGGGACTAGCTTAATGTTTGATTTTTCACATGACCACAGCCGCCGCCTGGTCCCAGGCATTGGTGAGCACACCTTCCGGAAAGGTGTTACCCCGCATGCATAGGCGCAGTTAGACCCCGCCCACAAACAAGCCTGTTTGAACAACGGTTGTCACCTCAACAACTTATTCCACCAGAAACAAGGATGATACATCAAAGCAGTTAGATAGGTTACCACCCCCCTAGGACATCAATTGCATTAGATTTCCCAGTTAGTCAGAGATATCTTTTAAATGCAATACTATGTACTGTGTTGCTCTCCCTGCATGCAGATCTCTCTGCATGCTTCCATAATAAATACATATACTTTTCAATTCGGCTTCAGCAGTCAAATTGTTACTGAAACCCATGAGTTTGGGTTTCCTTGTCAAGGGGATTCCTTATCCACTTTGCTAGTTTGGATGGAGGAATCCGTCAGCTTTATTTTCAATGTATGACCAGTGCTTTAGGGAGAACATTTATCCTTAAAACTTTAAAATCTTTACTTTAGGAAGCAAGTATTGTAAGATGTTTAACCACTTCAGCCCCGGAAGGATTTCCCACTTTAGGACCAGAGCACTTTTTGTGATTCGGCACTGTGTCGCTTTAACTGACAATTGAGCAGTCGTGCGACGTTGTACCCAAACGAAATTTGCGTCCTTTTTTTTCCCCACAAATAGAGCTTTCTTTTGGTGGTATTTGATCGCCTCTGCCTTATTTCTGATCGCCGCTATAAACAAAAGAAGAGCAACAATTTTGAAAAAAAAAAAAAAAAAAAATTTCTTACTTTTTGCTAAAATACAAATCCAAAAAAAAAAAAATATAAAAAAACATTTTTTCCACCGGTTTTGGCCGATTTAGATTCTTCCGCATATTTTTGGTAAAAAAAAAAATCGCAATCTGCGTTTATTGATTGGTTTATGCAAAAGTTGCCGCGTTTATGGATGATGAAAATTAATTTCTGGGGTTTTAATTTTTTTTTTATTTTTTACTAGTAATGGCGGCGAACTGCGATTTTTAGCGGTACTGCAATATTGCAGCGGACATGTCGGACCATTTTGACACTTTTTTGGGACCATTGGCATTTATACAGCGATCAGTGCTATAAAAATGCACTGATTACTGTGTAAATGCCATTGGCAGTGAAGGGGTTAACCTGCAGGGGGTGCTCTAATGGTTAACGGTGTTCCCTGGGCGTGTTCTAACTGTGTGTGGGCTGCCCTGGCTGGGGGAAGAGGATGATCACGGCTTCCATGTAGAGGAAGCCTGTGATCACCGCCCTTCCCCCTCTATGAGAACGGAGATCCGTGTTTACTTACACGGATCTCCATTCTCTCACTGCGGGGGGGCCATTGCGGGTAGCCGGCGGCGATCGAGTCCACCCTACCCGCTCCTTGCCCCCCTCAGACACAGTGAGTGCGCAAGCGCGCCTCCAGCGGTGCGCGCACGCTCACAGCACTAGTTATCGCAGCCGCCGTCTGCGATAATGAGCCACTCTGTCGCCGTCAGACTACGGTCGGCGGTTGGCAGGTGGTTAAGCTTCATGTACACTGCTGCTGCTGGTAAACAGACGTTTAGGAGCAGTTGGGGCGTTTTTTTCAGCTACCCCTGAACTCTCCTCTGTTATCTTATTATTACATGTACACATGTGTCATTTATAGTAACTTCTAGGCAGTTGAGTTTAGAAGCATTTTTTGGAAAGCAAAAAAATGCATTCAAGACGGATGTTAAGAGGCATTTAACCACTTGCCGACCGCCAACAGCAGATTGATGGCGACAAAGTGGCTCGATATCGCAAACCGCCCTCATACGACGGCGGCTGCGAGATCGCGCACAGTGAGCGCGCGCCGCTGGAGGCGCGCCCGCGCGCTCACTGTGTTCGGGGAGGGCCAGGGAGCGGGTGTGGCGGACTCGATCGCCGCCGGCTACCCACGATGCCCCCCCCCCCGCACTGAAAGAACGGAGGTCCGTGTAAGTAAACACGGACCTCCGTTCTGTGAGAGGTGGAAGGGCTGTGATCACAGCCTTCCTCTACATGGAAGCTGTGATCACTTCCCTTCCCCTGCTAGGGCAGCCCACACACAGTTAGAACACGCCCAGGGAACATAGTTAACCCTTAGAGCGCCCCCTGCAGGTTAATCCCTTCACTGCCAATGGCATTTACACAGTAATCAGTGCATTTTTATAGCACTGATCGCTGTATAAATGCCAATGGTCCCAAAAAAGTGTCAAAAATGTCCGACATGTCCGCCCCAATATCGCAGTACCGCTAGAAATCGCAGATCACTGCCATTACTAGTAAAAAATAAATAAAAACCGCAAAAATGAATTCTCATCATCCGTAAACGCGGCCACTTTTGCGCAAACCAATCAATAAACGCTGATTGCGATATTTTTTATCACAAATATGAGGAAGAATATAAATCGGCCAAAACTGATGAAAAAAAATGTTTTTTTGTATATTTTTTTTTTGTATTTGTATTTTAGCAAAAAGTAAGAAATTTGGGTTTTTTTGCAAAATTTTCGCTCTTCTTTTGTTTATAGCGGCGATCAGAAATGACGCAGCAATGATCAAATACCACCAAAAGAAAGCTCTATTTGTGGGAAAAAAAGGACGCAAATTTCGTTTGGGTACAACGTCGCACGACCGCTCAATTGTCAGTTAAAACGACGCAGTGCCAAATCGCAAAAAGGGCTCTGGTCCTAAAGTGTGAAACCCTTCCGGGGCTGAAATGGTTAAAATGCTAAATGCTTGTAACAGCTTGTAAACGTGTGTTGACGCAGTAACTCGCGTTTAGCTACGTTTTGTTTACAGGTGTTTTTAATAGAGATATTTTTTTCCCCATTTTTGACTGTTTGAAAAAAAAAAAAAAAACACGGCTAAACATGGCAAAACAGACGTTTTTAAATGTCGGTTACTATCTGTCAAGTTAAATCGTTCAGGAGAGGTTTTAAAAGGTCCCGTATACAGGACGCCTTGTTGGTCTGTTGTTGTGAAAAGTACATTTATTTCCTCCTTTTATCCTCCCCTCCCCAAGGCACGCTGCAGTGCCAGCCCTTGTTTGTAGGATAAAGTTCAGGGGTGTGTGTTATTAGAGCTTCGGGCAGAAGCTATTTTCTGTAGAGACAAGCAGCACAGACCGCTTGGCAAGATGTATGGACAAAACTCAGGATATGGAACAGGTCCACACAGACAAAGTTTTCAGCCTGGATCTCAGCGTAGGTATCCCTATGGAAGGGATTTCAGCACTGGAAGAATGGAAGATCAGCAGGATCAGCACCAGGACTCCAATGAAGAGCAAGTCAATAATCCTACACAGGAACCAACCCCACCGGTATCCCAGGAGCCCCAGTAGTAAGTTACACTTTTTATATATATATATTTATAAGTGAAATCAAAATTATAATTTGTGTACATTATAAACATTTTTATTTTTTTTTTATAAAATGTTATGCAGTTATGTATTTACTACATATATTATTAAAATATTCTAAATATTTCCATTTATTCTTTTATTATGTAGCATCTGAGAGGACGCAGGAGTGTTCAACAATACATTATTTCTGTCTTAGTTCAGAAGATGTTTCAATGGCGATTGTATGAAGCTATAAAAAAGTACAGTAGTTCCCCTTAGTTTCGTTTCTCTGATTCATCTGCAGTTTCACTTTCATTTCTTTATGGTACAGACAGATTGTAGATCAGCTTAGCAAGGAACATAGGCATTGCCTCTTGTCTCTGTAATGGAGGCCATGTATGCTTGAATAAACGATTGATTTCTTTTCCGATCAATCTCTTCCAATAGGAATAAGCGGTTTATAGATGACAACCCATGTGATCAATATGCCACACACGAAAAAGTGAATGTCAATCGCTAGTTAAAATCTGATCTTTACTTATGATCTTAAAGAGGATCTCTAGTCTTTTTTTAAAAAAATGAAAAGTCAACAGCTACAAATACTGTAGTTGTTGACTTTCAATAAGGCCCGGCTCACACTGGTGTGACATGGGATCCGACTTGTGAGAGCACATGACATGTCATATGTTTCCCCACGAGAGCCGTCCTATCTGATCCGACACAAGTCGCTGCAGATTTAGAAAAGGTCCCTGCACTACTTTGGTCTGACTTTGATACGACTACAATGCCATAGAGCAGGGGTAGGCAATCTGCGGCCCTCCAGCTGTTGCAAAACTACAAGTCCCATCATGCCTCTGGGAGTAATTGTACACGTCAGCCTTGCAATGCCTCATGGGAAATGTAGTTCTACAACAGCTGGAGGGCCGCAGGTTGCCTACCCCTGCCATAGAGTGTAAAAAGTCACATTAAAGCGGAGTTCCACCCTGTTAAAAGTCAGCAGCCAAAAAAAGGGTAGCTGCTGACTTTTAACAATCGGCGGCGCCAGCATCACATGTGTTTGGCTTCAAAGCCAGGCTCTCACTGCGCATGCGCGAGTCACGCTGCGGCTTGTGAATGGCTCGGCGCATCTTCTGGGACCTGTGATGTGTCCCAGAAGATCACCGAAATGGGGGGGGGGGGGACGTGAACCTCCTTCCGGCTCCTCGGCGCCAAGAGAGGAAGTGGACCGTGGACCCTGTGAAAACGGTCCACGGTCCCCCCCCCCAAAAAAATGACATGCCAATTATGGCATGTCAGGGGGTCTCCTCCTCTTAAAGCGGAAGTTCCACTTTTGGGTGGAACTCTGCTTTAAGTCGGATCAAAATAGGACTGAAGTTGCAGGGCAAAGTCGCGTGACTTTCATATGTGAATGAGTCATACCATCTGAGGAGCAAGAGTCCAAGGGCCATCAGGAAAGGTGCAGACCACTGGATCTATATCCCTAAGGGGAAGGCAAGCTCAGCCCCGCACAGGATCTCCCCTGGGAGGTGAGCGCATAGTTTGACTGGTGGAGGGCACTTAGTTTTTTTTTATCAGAGAAGCACACTCATGTGCACCAATTTAAAGGACTGGATGTTTTGATTTTTACTATGTAAAATGTATTTACAATTTGTAAAATATATATATATATATATATATATATATATATATATATATTTACAATTTACATAAGTTGGTATGGTTATTTCAGTTTGAAAGTCTGCTTTGAATATTTCACTATTTTGAGCGTGTGACTATAAAAGTATTTATATAGACCAGCGGCGGCCCTTCCATCCATGCATCCGGCCCCCTGATCTACATACAGGGCGCCAGACTATGGATTCCAATGGGGGGGGGGGGTGTTTTTTTGAAGCACGTGATTATAGCCTGAGGCTCTAATAGGCTTCCAAAAAGGGTGGGCTTGGGGTGTAGAGCACACCCAGTTGTATGACGATAGCAAATGAATTTTCGCTATTTTCACACTAAATCTCCTCTCTGCCAATCAGGAAGAGGGTCTGAGACCTGTTTCCCAGTTGGCCAAAATGTCAAAACGTCAGGCAATCCTATTGGATACCTGAAGTGGAGCTGTTGAGGAAGCCGCTGGAGCCGCTGCTCGCAGCCCACCACCATGATGCCGCTACCCGCCAGCTTGGAGCCGCTGCCTGCACCCCTGCCAGCCTGGAGCCGCTGCTCGCAGCTCACCACCCTGGAGCCTATGCCCGCACCCCGCTGGCCTGAAGCCGCTGCCCGCACCCCACTGCCCTGGAGTCAATGCCCGCACACCACTGCACTGGAGGACAGCCGTCACCTAGATTGGGTAAGTGCCGGACCAACAGGCAAATGCGCGTGGGTGGGGGGTGGTAGTGCTGTGCCGCCGGCCACCCGGGGGTGGTTGTTTGCCGCACACCCGAAAAAATAAACCCACCAGCCACCACTGATATGGACACATATATACTTTAAACTCTAACTCCCCTTTTGGGGTCATCGCCATTTTTTTCTGTGTATTGAAATCTAGATACCATTGGTATCATTATCACTTGGCATCATAAAAAACAAAGTATTCATATTTCACTTTGGTTTATATTTGTGTTGTTAGATCTTTGGAGAGGTAGCGCTTCACTTTTATTATAGCACTTTTGATTACTATATGTGGGAACACAGCTTGTGTTATGCAGCAACCTCAAGCAATTCTGTTAATTTGATTAACCCCTTTCTTCTAGAATCACACTTGGTAGCACAGAAGTCTTTATTATCTTTTCGTGCGACTTTCATGTCAGAGCAGTGTGAACCTGGGCTTAGAGACACTTACCAGCAGAGGCGGCTGGTGTTTTTTTTAAAAAAAAACAACCACCCACCCCCCCCCCCCCCACTGTTTGCCAGTCAATCCGACACTTACCCCATCGTGGGGGGTGGCGGGCAGCGTGGTGCAGCGGCTTGGCTCCGAGTCCTCTCCTCCATGGCGGCTTCCAGCTCCTTCCCTCCTCCTTCTAGGCATCCAATAGGATCTCTTGTCCTTTCAGCCAATCGGGTGACAGGTGTCAAAACTCACCTGGGTGGGCTGAAAGCAAACTCTCTGCTCCCTGAGCCAACCCTATAATGAAGCCTATTAGAGCCTCTGGCTCTAATCGGTGCTTCAATAAAAAACACCCCCTCCCTGGTGGAATTCATGCACCAGCGTCCTGAAAGGGGCCAGACGCATGGATGGGGAGGCAGCGATGGATGGGGGGGCGGCACCCGTGCGCCTCTAATGGACACACCACCAGGGATCCAGGGCTGTCCTCATCTCGGCTGGTTCTTCGCTGGTCTTTGAGTCCCCGGCACCACCATGTTTACTGTGGGAAGCCAACTGTCATTCCCTGTGGCTTCACAACTGGCTCCTCACTGCTCATAAGCGAGTCAATGTTCCAGGAGGTTGCGGGTGGGGGGAGAACTTCCCAGCGGGGGGGCAATCCCAGTGGAAGTAGGAGCAAATACTTGCCAGAAATAGTTACCCGCTCCCTAAAAAACTGCCAAAAGTGAAAGGTGGGGAGGTTGAGGATCAATGGAACTTCCCTCTTTCCACCATGCAATCTCATAATCTGATCAATCGAAATCATGTACAATTGTATTTAGTGCTGCCAATTGATGTAAAATGACCTTCAATATTCTGGCCTGGCGAGTCCACTCAGCTTGATTGAATCTGATTGAAATTGAGTCTAAATCTATGAGAAGGGAAGTATAGCTATATGCTTACACATTTGATTGCTTTGATTGAATCATACATCTGGTTACGAAAATACGATCCGGTTAAAAAAAAAAAAAATTAAAGTATGTGGGGGTACCATTTTTCTACACTCATGAGAAGTCCTGACAGAAACTAGGACTATGTATCATTTTATGAGGGGGGCAGTGTATACTAGCTACCCACCTGTGTGTAACCTAATCTTTAACTACTTGACCACCAGAAGGTTTTACCCCCTTCAAGACCAGGTCATTTTTTGCTATTGAGCACGGCACTATTTTAAGTGACAATTGCACGGTCATGCAACACTGTACCCAAATGAAATTTATATCATTTTTTTCACACAAATAGAGCTTTTTTTGGATGGTATTTGATCACCATTGGTTTTTCTATTTTTTATTATATAAACGAAAAAAAGACCAAACATTTTGAAAAAAAAGAACCCAATATTTTTTACTTTCTGCTATAAAACATATCCAATAAAAATTTAAAAAAATAATTTCTTCATAAATTTAGGCCAATATGTATTCTGCTACATGTCTATGGTAAAAAAATCCCAATAAGACCCTTTTCACACTGGGGCGTTATTACAGCGTTATAGCGGTAAAATTACTGCTCAAATAACGCTCAAAAAATAATATTCATGCATCTCAATCAATGCTTTCTCACTTAGGCGTTGAACTAGCGCGGCGCTGAAGAAAATCATGCAAGCATGATTTTTCAGGAATGTGGGGAGCGGCCCTTGCCATTGGAATGAATGGGCAGCGCTCCCGAAGCGGCTGTACACTGCTCCGGGAGCGCCAAGCGCTGGCACTTTTAACCTGTTTAACCCCTTGTGGGGGGGGGGTGGTTAAAAGTGCCATGCTGCCGCCCGAATAGCGGCGCCATAGCACTGCTATTACATCGGTAGATCGCCGATCGCTGACGATTGGGCGGTCCGGGTGTGAAAGTGGCCTAAGTGTATATTGATTGGTTTGCGTGAAAGTTATAGTGTCTACAAACTATGGGATATATATTGGATTTTATTTATTTTTTTTTATACTAGTAGTGGCGGTAATCAGTGACGTATAGTAGCACACTCAAGTGACACCTATATTATTCTGTTTTGCTCTTTTTCCAGCAGCCACATAAAAGTGTATATAGGGAGGTGAAGGAAGGGATTGAGGAGCTGAGAGCACCGAGAGCAATTAGACATTCCCAGAAGATGTGAGGGCTATCATGTGCTAGGAGGGAGGGTGCTGTGCTAACAAACTGACTTGGAGTAGCATAGTGTTCTAAGAAGTTCAGAGGCACATTGCAAGTGAATAAAAATAATTTATGGAAAAACACCACGAGTAAGCAGTTAAAGTTGATCTCCATCCTTAGACCCCATACACACTATTAGATTTTCTGCAGATTTTTGCCTTCAGATTTACCAAAACCATATAATATGAGGTCAAACCTTAAAGTCTCGCACACACGGTTCGACGGTCGTATAAAACAGGTCGTACGAATGACCGTTGTATGCTAAATGGATCGTTAGTACGCGCGATTAGAACAGCCGACATACGACGGTCGTACAACAGAAGTTGTATGAGCAAACTAGAAAGCTTGGTAGTACCAACAAGCGGTCATACGACCGTTGTATTGTGTGTACAGAACAGTTGGTCCAACAAGTTGTATTGTGCAAAACGCGCATGCTCAGAAGTCAGGAACGGCTGGACACAAATTACATGCACCTGGACTTTCTCTTTATACATTCATAACCCGTCACTATGTTCAGCTTGGTCGTGCGATCGTGTAGTGCATGTCAGTTTGCTAGATACAACAGCCAACATACGATTTGGTCCGTTCGGTCGTACGACCGTCCAACCGTGTGTATGAGGCTTAAGAGTTTCAATTTGTATGCAATCAGGCAGACCCTTACACTACATGGTTTTGGTAAATCTGAGCCGGTCAACAGTGGATTCCAGCATGCTTGGGTCAAACATAGATCTATAAAAAAAATATATATTAAAAAATTTTGCCCAGACTCAATGGGCCCCTTAGTCTAGCCTACATTGCATAGAGAAGCACAGAGACCCAGTGATGTCTGAGTCTAAATGAAGGCATGTAATGAAAACCGAAAGGTTTTATTTAAACATTTTATTGGAATATTGATGGGGGAAGGAAGGGGGGGGCGAGGCTAATCAACATAGTAGCAGATTAAACTTTAACTCTGCTTTTAGATAGAGTACTTTTTTGTGCTTTTATGTTTTGTTTTTTTTTTTAATTGGTGACAGGGTCTCTGTAAAACACTTACTGTATGGCCCCTTTCACACAAGTGGCTGTTCTGCCGTTGCTAAATGCAAGTCAGATACCAGACTCCAAATTACAACGATTACTTGCATTTGTACATTCCGATTAGCCACGATTACGTTTGTTTACATGCAGCTACGTTTGGCTGCAGTGGAAACATTCTTGACATTTCTGAAGTTTTTCCTATTGATTTTCTATGCTTGCTGCCGTTGCTATCCGTAGGTGACACAGTGCACTGCTTTTACCTGCAGATAGCTGCATTACATCCGTTCCTGGACGCATTTAAATCCATTTTTTTCGAATCATTCGAAATCGTCTGTAACGAAACCTTTGCTAAATGCAGTTTACTTCCTCTGTATTCTCCTGCAAAGTAGAAACATAATGGGCTACTATGCATCGCATAGTAGCCCATTATGTGTCACTTACCTGCAAACGAAGCCTACGATGTCCAGCGATGTCCCCTGTGCTGGCAGCGTCCATCTTCAGCCCCTCTTCCTTCTGGGGCCACGACTCCGGCTCTGTGACTGGCCAGAGTCGAGTGACGTCACTCCCGTGCACGCACGCGGGAGCCGCCAGTCACGGCACTATCTCAGTGAAGGAACAGCGAAAAAACTGTAATTTTCGGTTTCAGTTTTCCGCCAACTGCATCCTGCATTTTTGGTTTCAGCACCAACATTTCCATTTAATGCACCTCTAATTCTCTCTAACAGAACTCTGCATCCAAGGACACAGCCAAGAGCATACTACTACACGGGTGTACCCAGGGGGTCAGAATAGTTTACATTTGAAATGGGTGCATCAAAGCCCCAATGTAGGGATATCGTAGTGCTGTTAGAAATCATGGGACCCCATACAGCCTACCCGATGGTGCCCCCTTTGACTCCACACTCAGTCCCACTGCCCCTAGCCCCTCCCCTGACCCCATCTCAAAACAAAATGCAGCTTTATCTTCAAATGATATATAATATTATAGAATAAGCATATAAATATCAATGAAAAGTGCTGACAACACACAATCCCTGTGGTATGATGCATTTAGGAGGGACACCGCTGAACTTGTGCCCTCTCCACCAGTTCAGCGTACCTCTGCTACCTCACTCCCAGTAACAGAATGGGGTCTTGCCATGAACCTCATGCATGCACTTGTTAATTCTTTCCTTCCCATACCATGGGTCAGTCCCGGTTGCTTTGGGAGACTGACCAATGGGGAGAGAGGCAGACCACTGATCCCCTCCCTACCAGAGGATCCATCAACTGCATCAGGTACCACTCTTCATGACTGACTGTGATGTACCTTGCTCTAGTACTTGGTTACCCATAGCAACTGCATTACCCCTCCTGCTTGACTTGCCGAGTAGACCTTGTAGTGGTGGCTTGTGCTTTACTGACCCAAGTTCTTTTAATATGCTAGGAACCAGATCATACTCAGAATAGTTGATGCAACTTTACTTAAAAGTCTTTTAACATTACAGTTCGACATGAACATTAGCAGCAGATTGCCCCTATCTATCTCTAATTGGCTGCCTAGGCATACCTCCAAAAGGTAGTTGTCCATAGCTGCCATTTTCCAAGTCTTTGGTTTCTCCATGCCTCCATGCAAGGCACAGCTGTCTTCCTCCACAGAAATCACATCATGTACGGCTAAGAGCGCCTCGAAGGACCCCAAACCCAGCCCCCCCCCCCTTATTTAAAATACAGGTGGGTAGGCTGGACCCAAAAAGCCGGGAACAGCAGCACATACATTACCTCTTTCCCCCCCAGCCTGGGCCAGCCACTAATTGAGGTAACATTTTTGTAGGCAACCTGCCTACATGCAGACACAACAAGGACTGAGAGCAAATATCTGTTAAGTGCAGATAAATCCCCTGATTACCAAAACAGGTGTCCCGATGGAATGATTTATTTTCAACTCCTGTTTTGGTGACAACTATAACCTTTTATGTAAAAAACCCTTGCACCTAGGAACTTCTATATACACACTATAATCAAGAGCTGCTGCTGTATATAGATATCCCTTAAAGCAGTGGTTCTCAACTCCAGTCCTCAGGACCCACTAACAGGCCAGGTTTGCAGGATAACTGAAATGCATCACAGGTGATATCATTTGCTGCTCAGTGATTGCAGTGTTCTAGTCTGCATCTCCCAAAGGTAATACTGAAAATCTGGCCTGTTGGTGGGTCCCGAGGACAGGAGTTGAGAACCACTGCCTTAAAGGATTGGCTATATCAAAATGTTAAAGTGTACAGTGCATGCTCACTCTATTTTCAAATGCATAATAATACAATAAATTAATAATAAAGTCCCTATGCTTAATTTTCCAATTAATGAAATTAGTGGCACATGTGCAAAAATATTATAAAGTGCTTAAAGTCTCTTAAAAGGTGCGTGAAGTGCTTCTGTGCAAAATTTGCGTCCTTCCACTGAGTGATAAATTGTGAATCCACTCCAAACCAAGAGGACCAGGGTCACTCCGCAGTCACCAGATTGGTTGGACCCTAACTCCTTGTTTCAAGGGAGGGTCTTACCAGCTTGTTCCTCCCACTCTTGTGCTGCTCCACAGGGATGGCTCACAGTCTGCTATGGAACGTGCGCTCTGCTTAATTAAATAGAATGAAGCTTCTCATGGTGTAAAATCCTTAGTATTTATTGGGCATCAGTTAAAAACATGACATTGCTTAAAGCTATTTTCAGTAAGAAGTGTACCACATTGAAATTCTCAAGCTGCAATCTCCTCAGCCAGCCCACAGAGGAGATCATTTCATGAGAATTTCAATGTGCTGCAACTGAAAATAGAGGCTTGGAAGATTTAAGCAGTGTCATGTTTTTAACTGATGCCCGATAAGTACTAAGGATTTTACTCCATAAGAAGGTTCATTCTATTTAATTAGGCAGAGCGCCTGTCCCATAGCAGACCGTGAGCCATCCCTGTGGAGCAGCACAGGAGTTGGAGGAACGTACAGAGGCACTTAAAGGGCTAGGTTCCCCACAAGCAGACCTACAAGCTGGTAAGACCCTCCCTTGAAACAAGGAGCTAGAGTCCAACCCATCTAGTGAGTGCGGAGTGACCCTGGTCCTTTTGGTTTGGAGTGGATTCACAATTTATCACTCAGTGCAAGGGAACAAATTTTGAACAGAAGCACTTCACGCCCCATTTAAAAGACTTTAAGCACTTTATAATATTTTCGCACGTGTCACTGATTTCATTAATTAGAAAATTAAACACAGGCACTTTATTATAAATTTATTGTATTATTATGCACGTGAAAAATAGAGTGAGCATGCGCAGTACACTTTAACATTTTTAACTATAACCTTTTGGATTTCCCATCACTTTCTGCCTCATTGACAATGATCACCAAGACGGATAGAGAGAATGAATTCTACCCAAAGTGACATAGACAACAGTAAAAACCTGACAGGGGTTCTAACTATTCCATATTCTATCCTAAGCTAAAAAAAAGTGACTATATATACACTTTAATGATGTATATAACATTCTCATAAGAAGGTTAGCCAACCATGTCATTTTGAATTGTTTGCCAGTGCATGGAAAGGCAATCTCCCTAGAAGTGTGGGAGTCATCAGAAAATGCCCAATGGAGCAATCTGTAACATAACAATAAAGGATATTTTCAAGGAAATATTGGAAGGTCCTTGCAAAGAGAATAAAGATTGATATCTCTACTTAAAACAAATTAGTGCTTCTTTATGATATTTTGTGCCATATGGGAATTGTTGAAAAAAAAAAAGGAAGCATCGCTGAAATCTATTAACAGGGAGTAACTAGTTTAAATATTAATAAGGGCTTATAATGTTCTTTAGCCACCACCATAAGATCTTCCCGGACCCCCTAAAGCAAATCTGAGCTTGTAATATAAGCTTTTAGTGCATTCATCCTGACTGATCCAGGTATGGAAATTGCAACATCTAAATAATGAATTGTTGAAGTACTTTACCCAAGATAAAATTTAGTAGTATATTTTTTTGGTATGATGGTTGACCAAGGCCCCTAAATTGCCATATTAGTTAACACATAAATCCATATATAATATTACAATTCTACTTGTCAAAATGAGTGAAATGAATGGCATACTATTGATTTTCTTTGTATAAGTATATGGATATTATCTGTGAGAATGCTTGTTACATAGCGCTAGCTATTTAGAGGCAAATTGATTTTTTTATTCCTGTATCTATAGGTTAATGTAAACTATCTGTTCAAATTTTATTTTTTGTATATGAAATAAAGTACAATTGTAATTTTATATGCGGTTTTATGTATTAACTTGGCACCTAAAAAAATCAAATACTTCAATGAAAGAATTCACTTTTCTTTGGATAAGATAAAATCTAGTTCTCAGATCTTTCGATTAAACTCTAGCAGATCTTCTTCACTACTATGACAAATTAAAAATAACTATATACTGTATCTGATCCACAAAACCTAGGTGAAAAAGAATGTATACAGATTGTAATTTAAAATCTATCAATAAAAAAAATTAGGGTAGCTAGCGACTATATTGGACCCCATAGCTGTACC
Source organism: Glandirana rugosa (assembly GCA_018402905.1). Taxonomy (NCBI): domain Eukaryota; kingdom Metazoa; phylum Chordata; class Amphibia; order Anura; family Ranidae; genus Glandirana; species Glandirana rugosa. The sequence continues at coordinate 269,016 of BLSH010266667.1, read as the reverse complement.
TTTTAAAGTTGAAGAAAAAAAGGACAGCCAAAAAGAAAAACTCTGATGTTAATTTACATAAAAGACAATAAACGAAACCAGAAAAAATGCTTAAAGCTGAAATGTTTATCTATTTCCTTCAGCTTGCTAAAGAAAAAACAGTTTTGGTGTGAATAAAGCCCATGTGTGTGTAGAAATCACTTTTTTTTGTATATAATTCTATTGAATCTTTTTTTTATTTCATTGCAGCAATGGTAGCTATGTAGTTATTCCACCGAATCAAGCAAAAAGAAACAAACTTCTGACAAGTAAGCATCTGTTTCTTTCAATCTAATACCTGTATAGAGTATATTTTATTAGTGTGTATAAAACTGGTGCTGTACACCAACCTACATGTGCATTTGTGCACATTTTATATAAATTCACACAGTGATTAACAGAAGATAATTTCAGTATGCTTAGCAGCATTCAACCCAAGCACATAACTAAATACACTGAATAAATACACAAGAACTATTTTACCTGCCAAACGATTTGTATTTCTGTCCATCCAAACCTAAGATTTACATAGCTCTGCTCTGTCTAGCAGAAAAGGGAGCATGATTCTTTCTTCCCTGCGGTTTTGTGAAAAAGGAGAAACAGCACATTAATGAGCGTATATCTTCATTACCCTGCTCTCTTTTCCTATCATCATAACTCTACGCTGCAGCAAACCTGATTGGCTGATTGTGCTGCTTTTCCCTCTTTATATTTCGCTTTAAGAGACTGTTACTAACTCAAATTCAGGTACTTTCACTTCTTGTATTTAAAAAATAATTAAAGCTACAATTATTTGTGCCTTTTCTACCTGCCTAGAGTTCTGCTTTCAAGAGCACGCAGCGCAGATTTAACACAGGTTAAATACTGTAGTGTATACTGCAATGCAGTTCATGGCACAAGGAGGGTGACCTGGTGACAGACACATATTAGTTCATTAACCACTTCCCGCCCAGTCTATTACTGTATAAAATGATGGCCGGGTGAGAGCACTACTATCCTGGGTGGACGTCATATGATGTCCTCTAGGTGTGCGCCTCGTGCAGGGGCACTCAATGATGCGATCCGGTCATTGTACCAGGCTGGCCCCGGTACCATGTGATTGCTGTGACCAATCAGAGTGATCACATATGAATAGTACACAATGAAAATGAATGATTAATTCCTTTCACACTCACCTATTTACTATATATATATATATATATATATA
>BLSH010266667.1:251379-263150 GCA_018402905.1 Glandirana rugosa | reverse complement strand
GTTTCGGAGAGTCTTTCCTGGGGCTGCGCTGGTTTAGTGCTCTGGGGATCGAGGATGCCTTTTGAGGTTTGGAAGATGGGAGGTCGGGGTTGGTGGCCCTGAGATATTTTTCGGCCTCCTGGGGGTCCTGGAAAGTAAGTTGTTCCCCATTTGTTGCTCTCAGCCTTAGTATTGCTGGGAAAGCCAGGGAGAATTTCATTTGTCGTTGGTGGAGGGAAGAGCAGACATGTTGGAATGCTTTGCGCTTTTTGGATACCTCGGCTGAGTAATCAGCAAAAATCAGAATCTTTACCCCATCGACAGTAAGCGGGCTCGATTGTCTGTATTTTGAGAGGATGTCAGCTTTGTCCGCATAATTGAGATACTTGGCAATTATGGTGCGGGGAGACTTACGATCAGGTTGGGGGTTCCCAATGTGATGTGCCCGTTCGACTAGGCAGGGCCTATTAAAGCCTAAGGCCTCTGGAATGCGGTGCGCGCAGAAATCCATGAGGGCTGAGGCCTGGAGTGTTTCAGGTACCCCCACAAAGCGGAGATTACTCCTTCTCGACCTGTTCTCCAAATCGTCGAGTTTTTGTAAAATATATTGATTGGTCTTGGTTTGGGATTCCTCTGACCGTTGCGATTGGTAAAGCTCGTCCTCTATATTAGAGATTCTGTGTTCAGCCTCATCCAGTCGGGCCTTGTGTTCCCCGAGTTGTTTGGTGATCCGCAGCATCCCCTCAGTGACAGCCTGCTCCACAGTGAGTTTAATCGTGGGGGCTAGGATAGCTGCAACTGCCTTTGCTATTTTTTCATATTGGCCCAGGTCTTCTTGTGAGGAGGAAGGGCGTTTGCTCACCTCCATGTCCGCGGATTGCGCGTCACGATCGTTCGTTGCACAGGCCGCATCCCCAGCCTCGATTTGCGGATGTGGTGGTGCGATCCGCGGACCGCCTTTCCCCAGGTACCGCTCCATAGCAGGGTGACAGGGGGGGTATCAGGGATGTATCCTGAACCCGTGGGTGCCTCGGTGTGGGTCTTTGGTCGGTGTATAAGCAGATTTTCGGCCGTGGAGCGGGAGCTAGCGTGGAGTGCTGCTACTCCATACGGCGCCGGAACCGGAAGTCCGGCCGCATATCTTATGCTGTGGACCTTTAAATTATAGTCTCACTGCATGTGTTTTTTTTTTTTTTAGCAGCTGGTGTCAGCATTAAACAATTGGCTCCTTAGGGTCCTTTCACATAGTTACATACTGTAGTTACATAGTTACTCTGGTTGAAAAAAAAACAGTCCATCTAGTTCAACCAGTAAAAGGGGAAAAAAAACCTCCGGCAGCAGATCGGCTTTGCTTTAGCTGGGAATTTGTCTGCTGATCTCTGTTGAGCAGGCGGATGACAGGACACAGCTTATACAGAGCGGACACAGCCCGCTTTCCTTTATGGGTGGTCGAATGTAAACAGACTGACTGTCCATTTATATCTGACTGTCATCTGAACCAATCCACCAGATGGATGGGGAACGGATCCCCCAAACCATCTGTTTTTAGCGGACAGGATTGCATCAGATTTCAACGGGTGTTAACAAAGGCATGTCCATTGTCACCCATCGCTCCATAGAGGCCAATGGATGGTCTGCCTAAAAACTGACAGGAGGACCCAGTTGGTCCGCTCGTGTGAAAGGGGCATTATATGTTAACTATTTCAGCTCTCACACCTGTTTACTCCCTATGGACCAGACCATATTTACACATTTCCACTATATGTCTATTCATGAGGCTATAACTTTGTAATTACTCGTGATACAGAATTGATACATATATTGTTGTTTTTTTTTGGGGGGGGGGGTGGCAAATAGGGCTTTCTTGTGATTCTAATGTCTTCTGTGACTATTTAAAAAAATGTATATGCATTTTAAGGGGAAAAAGGTAAAAAAGGGTGAACACATCTATCATGTAAACACATCTGTATAGTGTTTATAATGATAGCAATATGATTGTCTTACCTTCTCCTAGCAGTTACAATATACTGGCAGAACTAATAAACCCTTGTTTTTTTCTGAAAAGGTAAAACGTTTAAAACAATTATAGTCTTAATGAAATTCTTGTTTCTCAGTTAATGCAGTTAGATACAGTATCTACAGAATAGGTAGATCATAGATGCATATACCATTGGCTACTGCCTGGCTATTATAAGGGTTTTCTACTTACTTTCACACAGAGGAAACCCCCTTTAAGAGCTTAATTATATTTCTATAACCAATACTTAAAGGAGAAGTGCGGGCTATATAAAAAACCAAACATACATACGGACCTCTATGCTGCAAATGTCCCACGTTGGCTCTAAGCCCAAGAACTGAGCAATCAAATGACTGCTGACCACTCAGTTCTCGATCTGTGAGTCACCACTCTTCACTCTGCCCCTCCAAGAATCAGGCTGGAGAGAGGGTGGCCTGTGAAGAGCTGTGAGCCAATCTGCCACATCAGCTGACAGTGGGCGATAACCCGCGATAAGCCGACATTGGGTCACAGGAGAGAAAAAATAAGTGCACCCCATGTGACCCACAGGTGAAGCCTGACAAAAAAGCTTTGGCCATACTTCTCTTTAACCACCTCACACCCGGCCACTGTACATATATGGCCGGGTGGGAGCTTCCCCGTTCTGACAGGACGTGTATTTACGTCCTGCAGAACGGGAGCTCGCAGCGCGGGCACGCGGCGCGCTGCTGCTGGATCCTGTGATCATTATGATCACAGGATCCAGCTGAGCAGAGATCGGGATACGGGCGCAGTGACTGGCCCTCCCGATCATGTGACGGCTGTTTCCAATCACAGCCGTCACATTGTAAACAGAGACGAACGTCTCTGTGACAGTTCTCCCCCCGCCAAACTCAGTGAGAGCTCAGTGGGGGGGGGGGGGGGGGGAACGGGGGAATCTGCAGATTGGTAACAGCTCTCTGCATGATGAGGATTTCATGCAGAAAGCTGTCACAGATCGCCCCCCACACAGTGCACCAAGTGGACCCCTGTCCTCATACATATAAGTGTCCCCATAAAACAGTCCCCAAAACATCTGTATGTCCCCCATCACATCTGTCACCATACACAAAACATCTGTCACAGTCCCCAAAACATCTGTATGTCCCCAAAACATCTGTCACAGTCCCCAAACATCTGTCTGTCCCTGTCACATCTGTCACTATACACCAAATATCTGTATGTCCCCGTCACATCTGTCACAGTCCCCGTCACATCTGTCTGTCCGCCAACACCAAATAAACTCCGATTTGGGTTATTTTTACCAAAGAAATGTAGCAGTATCATTTTTGGTCAAAATTTACGAAGAGAAATTACTTATCTGCAAAATTTTATAACAGAAACGCAGAAAAATGCATTGTTTTTGAAAATTTTCAGTCTTTTTTTAATTTATAGCGCAAAAAATAAAAAACCCAGGGGTGATTAAATGACCGCGCAATTGTCATTCAAACAGCAACAGCGCTGAAAGCTGAAAATTGGTCCGGGAAGGAAGAGGGTTTAAGTGCCCAGTATTGAAGTAGTTAAAGACGCTTGTTCTCTCTAATTCTGCAACATTTTTATGATTACTGTTTGTACAAAATAACTGCTATTTAGCAAGTTTTACCATTTTCTTTGGAGAAAACAAGTTGGGAATGGGGTGGTACTATAAAAACAGAAAAATACAATTAGAATGGTCATAAAGTCAGTGCTATACTTTTATAACTTCCCCTGCTTTTAAAAGTAAGCATAGTAAAGAGATATTATATTGTGAGAACAACTTGTTCCAAACAGGATGCAGTCTTAATTATTGGGAATTGGAGGGGGCTATGTGTTATTTCTACAACCGGTAGAGTATATATGGCACTGGAGTTCATGAAACATGTAACAAATTATAATGTTTTAAATATCTACAACGAACAAAGCTTTTCTTTTTATGCTTTACCTAATGCTTACACATTAAAGTATGAATAATTCATGCACTAGAAAATAAGCTCAGCAGTACCCTATAGAGAACATTTAGGGAGCTGTTCATTAAAATGACATTTGGTTTAAAACAGACAATTAGAAATAAATTTGCATCTCCCAAGTCACATGGTCATACTGTGGAAACACATTCTCTGATGCGTAATGATCGTATTACTCCACCAATACTCTATGCTAATCTTCTGCGCATTGAAATGAGGCAAACTACAAAATTGCTTTTTACAACTGTTTATTATTGTACAAGATTTCAACTGCCTGGGAAGCTGCAGGCAGAGCTTTTCAAATTATTTACTTCAGCTTAAGCTTGCTAAGTAGACATGTCCCCATTTGTGCATATAGTATATTTGAAATGAATCGCAAATACATTGCATATTGCAGAGCTGAACCAGAATTTCCTTGTTTGATATCACAATGGATTTACTTTCAAGAACAGCAGAAGGCACCCCAGCTAGGAGCAAATACTTAAACTTAAAGCGGACCTTTCCCCCTTTCACTAACCGTCACATCAGAAGGAAGCTCTGCATGGTGATATGCAATCATCCTGTATCAGTTAGTTAAACAAACATCTTTTGCTTTTACACACGGTTCGACAATCGCACGTACGACCGTGTTGAATCGTATGTTTGCTGTTGTATGCAGCATACTGACTGCACTACACGATCGTACGGCCGGGGAAAGAACGTTCAGGTGATTGTAATTAGCATCCGGCCATTCCTGACTTTGGGCATGCGTGTTTTGCACAATACAACTTTATTGTACCAACTGCTCTGTACACACGATACAATGGTCGTATGAGAGCTTGTTGGTACGACCAAGTTTTCTAGTCTGCTCATACAACTCCCTTGTACGACCGTCGTATGTTCGACTGTTCAAATCGCGCATACGAACGATCGATATCGCATACAATGGTTGTGAGTAGGACCTATTGTATGCGATCGTCGAACCGTGTGTACAGGGCTTAACAATTACTGTTGAGTGAGGCACTGGTGACATAGCCATAGCCCCACAGATGCATCCTGGAAAACCTCTGCAGTAAACTACGAGGTCTCAGGGAAAAGCATTTTTTTTCTCCCTCGGATTTTGCCCTTAGTGAAAATGGCCATCCTGAGAAGAATGGGAAAGAAAAGAGAAAAAAGATATACAAAGAACAAAGCCTGCAATTATCTATAAGTATCTATTTGTAGATTGCCTTTATTAACAAAAGGTGCCTTTGTTGTAATTTTTAAGATGAGAGGATGTGTTAAGGTGGCCATACATTATACAATTTTCTTATTCAATTTCCTTTAGATTTACCTTCAACTGTTTAGTACAAGGACCTGCCTGATTTCACACAAATGGAAAGTGTTTAGATTTGACCTCATATTATATGGTTTTGGTAAATCTAAAGGAAATCTATAGAAGAAAATTGTATAATGTATGGCCAGCCTTAAGATGGCCATAGATGAAAAATTCTTAAGAAAAGTCTTCCAAGACTTCCAAGGCCCCTTTAAAGTGGTTGTCAACCTGTGACAAACACTTTAACCTACAGGTAAGCCTAGAATAAGGCTGTAGGTGCCTTGCATGTCTCCCAAACTTGCACGGTTCAGGAGATATACAGTGTACTAGATGTGCCGACGTCATTTCGGCACATTCGCAGTGAAGAAACGGCCTCCGTGCCGTTTCTCCACTGAGTCTGTGCTGTGACTGGAGTGACGTCACGCGACTCAGGCCAGTCACAGAGCCGGAGTCGCGGCCCCGGAAGGAAGAGGGGCAGAAGATGGACGCTGCCAGCACAGGGGACAGCGCTGGACGTCGCAGGCTTCGTTTGCAGTTAAATGGCACATAATGGGCTACTATGCAATGCATAGTAGCCCATTATGCTTCTAATTTACAGGGGAATACAGAGGAAGTAAACCCAATCTGGGTTTACTTCCTCTTTAAAAAATTGTTAGTAATGGCCATCTACAAATAGATACATATAGATAATTGCAGGCTTTTTGTTCTTTGTATATCTTCTTTCTCTTTTCTTTCCATGCTTCTCGGGATGGCCATTTTCACTAAGGGCAAAATCTGAGGAAGAAATAAAAATGCTTTTGCCTGAGATCTCGTAGTTTACTGTAGAGGTTTTCCAGGATGCAGAACTCATAAAACATTTTCAGAACAATCAAAAGTCGGTCAAAGGGTTTAATTTGCTTTTAACATTTATTTTGGATGAATGGACTTTACCAAATGAAAACAACATACAGTCCTTTAAATTGCACTGTAGTTGAAAACGAACATGGATTGGACCCACTAAAGATTAGGAAAAAACGAACCTTCTTAGATCATTCTTTTCTTAAGAATTTTCATTTGAAATTCTTCCCATGGCCAGCTTTAAACATCCACTACTTTATTTGTAGAAAAGTGAAATATAATTGTCCACCCAAAGTACATCTCTTAGGCAGGCCATACATTATACATTTTTTTCGTCAACCAGCGGGTTGAACAAAAAAAATGTGCATGTGATGTGGATGGGGGAATCCCTCCCACTGTGCTATTGTGTTCTGACAGTCGGGAGCCTTCCCCACCGTCAGAACATAATCATCAGTGTTGCTGGCTATAGCTGGCAGTACTGATCATTCAGAAAAAAAACTGACAAAGTGGTTGAACAGAAGTCAATCGATAGATCGATGAATTAGTGTCCCCACTGGAAGGTTTCCCCTCTATTACTGTTCTAGGTGCCAGCCCAAAATTTGCAATTTTCTACAACTGCTAGTACAACTAACAAGTACAATTATCATGCAACATTGTCCCATTATTGCCCCCCCTTGTAGTATAATACCACCTCTCAGGACTTGGTTGTGGCTCTTGCTCACTCAAAGAGCCTCATCAACAGTTATAGGAGGCTTCATTTACCACGTATATTAAGGCTGATTTCATCCTCTTTCCAAATTTTGGAGTGCTCACATCCAGGGCCCCTCAGTTCCCACTATGTACCTCATGAACTAAGTATATTCTATTCTATGTTGCCAGCATGCTGCAGGGACACATTCAACCCTGGTCACAACCACTGCCCTCCTACACCCATAGACACTGAACTGACCCTGGTCATAACCATTGCCCTTCTACACTTTTAGGCAATGCACTTACACACACTTCTTTAACCACCACCACTTCACCGACATGCACTTTTGCACTTACTGCCATGGAGCCAACATGCACTTTTGCACAATGTTACTTTATGCACTTCTAGCCCTGTAACGATGTACCCTTCTGTATCTACCACCATCACTGTATAGGCAGGTGCGAAGTTTATGTTATAAGTATTTGTGTTAACCTTTGTCGATGTATTCTGTCACTTTAAGTTTTGGTTGGTGCATGCAGAGGTTGGGTCATTAAGTGATAGTTTCCTCTGCACGTGTGTCACTTCCCTTTTTGAAGGGCATATACACTCACCAGTAACTAAATTAGGTACACCTCACTAGTACCGGGTTGGACCCGCTTTTGCCTTCAGAATTGCCTTAATTCTTCATGGCATAGATTCAACAAGGTCCCAGATTTTGGTCCATATTAACATAGTAGCATCATGTAGTTGCTGCAGATTTGTTGGCTGCACATCTATGATGCAAATCTCCTGTTCCACCACATCCTAAAGGTGCTGGTGGATTGAGATCTGGTGACTGTGGAGGACATTGGAGTACAGTGACCTCATTGTCATGTCAAGAAACCAGTGGTGAGTTGATTTGAGCTTTGTGACATGGTGCATTATCCTGCTGGAAGGAGCCTTCAGAAGATGGGTGCACTGTAGTCATAAAGGGATGGGCATGGTCAGCAACAATACTCAGGTAGGCCGTGGTGTTTAAAAGATGCTCAATTTGAACTACACCATTACACCCCCAGCCTGAACCATTGATACAAGGCAGGATGGATCCATGCTTTCATGTTGTTTATGCCAATTTCTGACCCTACCATCCGAATGTTGCAGCTGAAATCGAGACTCATTTGATCAAGCAATGTTTTTCCAAGCTTCTATTGTCCAATTTTGGTGAGCCTGTGCAAATTGTAGCCTTAGTTTCCTGTTCTTAGCTGACAGGAGTGGCACCTAGTGTGGCATTCTACTGCTGTAGCCCATCTACTTCAAGGTTCAATATGTTGTGCATTCAGAGCTGGTATTCTGCATACCTTGGTTGCAGCAAGTGGTTATTTGAGTTACTGTTGCCTTTTTGTCATCTCCAACCAGTCTGTCCATTCTCCTCTGACATCAACAAAGCATTTTCATCCACACAACTGCCGCTCACTAGATATTTTCTCTTTTTTGGGCCAATTCCTGTAAATCCTAGAGATGGTTGTGTGTGAAAATCTCATTAGTTTTTGAAAAACTCAGACCAGCCGGTCTGTCAATAACGACCATGCCACGTTCAAACTCAGTTAAATTCCCTTTCTTCCTCATTCTGATGCTCGGTTTGAACTTCAGCAAGTCATCTTCACCACGTCTAGATGCCTAAATGCATTGAGTTGCTGCCATGTGATTGGCTGATTAGCAATTTGTGTTACCAAGCAATTGAAGAGGTGTACCTAATAAAGTGACCAGTGAGTGTATACCGGGGAACCGACCTTGTGGGAAAGTCTGGTGTGGGAAGCAGACAGTGGTGAACCTGCGTTACCATGTAAGCTCTCCTTCAGGTTTCAACCCCAATCCAATGGGACCAATTCTTTGGGCGACCACTCATAATGGACTTTGCTGCTATGGATTACTGCACTTTACGGTATGGGTAGCACCACTTACCTAATGCACCATCATTTATAAGCACCGCTAGGGATAGCAGAGCCAAAATCAGCATATCCTATTGAATCTAACGTAATCACATGTGTTACAAGGACTCTGTTCTGAATTATGATGTGGATGTACAGATAATAATTCACAAGTCTGCTAGGTAAAAGGACTTTTATAATAAAGAGAAATGCCTGGGTCGATTTACTGGGTAAGAGGTCATCTAAGTGCGGGATTAAGGTGTAACACTGGTGTGTGGAGAAGAACTTAAACTGTGGACGTGAAGCCATGTTAACTCTCCAGGTTAAGAAGAGGCAATTACATGTGTCACCAAGTTAACCCTTGTAGTTAAGTGTATGTAAGTGAACATCACAGTCAACCTTTTTTGGTTACAGAGTCAAGGTAAAAGGGGCAATAAAAATGGGTGACAGTGGCGGGCGACAGGAGCTCTGGTGATGAGGGAACAGGCATACTTTATGTTCCCCACCTAGGGGCTTGATCTCCATCTTGGTGCCTGCTCTGGTACAGGATTCACCTAGGCATCTGACCTGGGGTCACAAATGCAAGGCCTTGCAAATCAGAAGTACAGTGGCTTACCTGTCAGCCTAAGAGGTGGAAAGAAACTAAAGATACAGAGATGAGAGTGCACATTAGAGTGTCAAGGGAAGGTATGGGAGGGCTGGTGGGGTTTAGGACATGCATTACTTGCTCAATATATTACACAGTCCATTGTCAGGGGAGGTAGGAACAGACTTAAACTGGTCATACATGAGTGATTTTTTTTCATTCAACCAGAGGGTTGAATGAAAGAAAATGACGTTATTCACCCAACCCCACATTCGATATGGATAGGGGAATACTGCTGTGCTATTGAATTCTGAGAGGAGACTGAGGGGAGACTTCCCTGCTGTCAAAATACACTGATCAACAGATCACAGATCGAGCAAAAAATTTCTTTCAGGCTGGTTGTACACATGTTGATTGATAGATCAATTTGTGTACAACCAGCCTGCCCATACATGGATCAAAACATGGCTTGTCCCTGCTAAACTGTCTGAACTTCGATCCATGTAGGGCTGGCTTTACCCAACAGCTGAAGAGGGTATGTGATCCTTCTCTGGACACAAAGCAGAGAGTCAGAGTGCTACTTTAATGAGTTGTAGGCAGTGTGGCAAGCCTCTAGCGGGGGCACCAATATGCCCCTCTGCACATGCCATCATTGCACTGATGAGCTTTTGTGCGCATGCCTCCACTACAATGTACAATTAAAAGACACTTCTGCAGCTGTCATCACTGCATTGATGTTTATGTGTAATCAGTTCCACAAACAATTTCAATTAACCACTTCAGCCCCGGAAGGATTTCACACTTTAGGACCGGAGCCCTTTTTGCGATTCGGCGCTGCGTCGCTTTAACTGACAATTGCGCGGCCGCGCGACGTTGTACCCAAACAAAATTTGCGTCCTTTTTTCCCCACAAATAGAGCTTTCTTTTGGTGGTATTTGATCACCGCTGCGTCATTTCTGATCGCTGCTATAAACAAAAGAAGAGCGACAATTTTGCAAAAAAACCCAAATTTCTTACTTTTTGCTAAAATACAAATCCAAAAAAAAATATAAAACAACATTTTTTTTCATCGGTTTTGGCCGATTTATATTCTTCCTCATATTTGTGATAAAAAAAATCGCAATCGGCATTTATTGATTGGTTTGCGCAAAAGTGGTTGCGTTTACGGATGATGAGAATTCATTTCTGGGGTTTTTATTTTTTTTTATTTTTTACTAGGAATGGCGGCGATCTGCGATTTTTAGCGGTACTGCGATATTTCAGCGGACATGTCGGAACATTTTGACACTTTTTTGGGACCATTGGCATTTATACAGCGATCAGTGCTATAAAAATGCACTGATTACTGTGTAAATGCCATTGGCAGTGAAGGGGTTAACCTGCAGGGGGCGCTCTAAGGGTTAACTGTGTTCCCTGGTCGTGTTCTTACTGTGGGGGGACTGCCCTAGCTGGGGAAGGGAAGCGATCACAGCTTCCGTGTAGAGGAAGGCTGTGATCACAGCCCTTCCCCCCTCACAGAACAGAGGTCTGTGTTTACTTACACGGACCTCCGTTCTTTCACTCCGGGGGGGGCATCGCGGGTGGCCGGCGGAGATCGACTCTGCCGCACCCGCTCCCTGGCCCTCCCCGAACACAGTGAGCGCGCGGGCGTGCCTCCGGTGGCGCGCATGCGCTCACTGGGCGCGATCTCGCGGCCGCCGTCATATGACGGCGATCCGCGTTACAGAGCCACTCTGTCGCCATCAAATGCCGATCAGCCGTTGGCAAGTGGTTAATGTAGTAAACTTTTGATTTCATTAGGGTAATCGTTCTAGTGTCATTAACCCCAAATCATTATAAACTGTTAATAGATGCTATATTATATTGTGTTCATACTCACTTTACCTCTAGAATATTTGTTTTCTGTAGATTGCAACCTGGTTGATCCTGTTGTTCACTGTCCCTCCCTCCTTGCCTGTGTCCCTGCTTCAGCCTGAGATTGTGTAGACCAGTTGTTGCCACATCTACTGAGCATGTTTCAGTTTCAGTCCCCTTGTAAGCTGTTCATTTCCTCATTTTTCTTATCTGTGCAGCACACATGACTATAGAGTCACCAGTGTGGGCGTATACACAATGGTAAATGACAGTCCCCTCCCTCCTCCTCCATGCCCTGATATTGCTAAACACGATGGCACAAATCGTTATAGTCCCGTACCTCCTCCTCCCTCCCCTGACAGTAAATGGTAACACATATGCGGGTGTGACCACTGAGATATCAGTACACACGACGTGTCTATTCTTTTTACTCCTTTACTTGTCGAATGTTCCCCTGACTTTGACTTTGTACGAGTCATCTACACCGTTGTTGACCAGATGTGTTAGAGTCCGACTTCGTCCCTGTGTCCGTTCCTCCCTCCCTGTCACTTGTTGTCCTAGTTGGTCCAACGTTAGATGTCTTTTGTTTATAAGATCTCCATTTCACTCATACTTGTGTTATATTATATCGTAGATAATTGTCAA
>BLSH010266667.1:222929-234940 GCA_018402905.1 Glandirana rugosa | reverse complement strand
GGGCCGGAAATGTTGTAAATCGCCGATCGGCGTTCTTACCTAGAAGTGGGAGCAGGTACCTGTCAAAACCAGGTATCCACTCCCCCCCAAAAAGTGCCAACCATAGGTGTGCGCACATAGGGTGGCAGGTGTGCCTGGGCACACCCTAATCACCCTGTACTGTGCAGATTCCCCCTGCTGCCTGGCTGCAGAGAAAGGGACAGGAAATCTCTGCCGTCAGTCCCTTTCTCTGTCTCAAAATGAGACATCAGGGGTCTGTTTAGACCCCTGATATTTGCCCAAAGCCCCAGCCAAATACTTTGTTATATTTTGTATAGTTTGGGGAGGAGTTTAATGTGTGACCACTATTGACTTAAGATTGTACCTAATTTCCTGTCCCTATAATGCCTAGGGAAATGAGGTGCCAACTGAAAATATATTATTGTTTTGTTCTTGGGTTTAGTTATCCTTTAACCAGTGGCGGCTGGTGAAATTTTAGGATGGGGAGCGCCAGACCCTGCCCTTCTTTTTTGACCCCTCCCACTTCTCATAAGCCCCATCCCTTATAGATTCCACCCATTGTGTCAGGAGTTTACAGCCCAGCATCACTAGATAGGGTATACAGCATCGCCAAATATGAGTATATACAGCATCATCAGATAGGGGTATATATAGGGTCACCAGAGGGGTATATATAGGATCATCAGAGGGGTATATACAGCATCACCAGAGAGGTATACATAGCATCACCAGAGGGGTATATAGCATCACCAGAGGAGTATATAGCATCATCAGAGGAGTATATAGCATCACCAAAGGAGTATATAGCATCACCAGAGGGGTATATACAGCATCACCAGAGGAGTATATAGTATTACCAGAGGAGTATATAGCATTACCAGAGGAGTATAAAGCATCACCAGAGGAGTATATACAACATCACCAGTGGAGTATATAGCATCACCAGAGGGGTATATAACATCACCAGAGGGGTATAGTATCCCCAAAGGTGTATATAGCATCACCAGAGGAGTATATAGCATCACCAGAGGAGTATATACAGCATCACCAGAGGGGTATATAACATCACCAGAGGGGTATAGTATCCCCAAAGGAGTATATAGCATCACCAGAGGAGTATATAGCATTACCAGAGGAGTATATAGCATTACCAGAGGAGTATATAGCATCACCAGAGGAGTATATACAGCATCACCAGTGGAGTATATAGCATCACCAGTGGAGTATATAGCATCACCAGTGGAGTATATAGCATCACCAGAGGGGTATATACAGCATCACCAGAGGGATATATAGCATCACCAGAGGGGTATATAACATCACCAGAGGGGTATATAGTATCACCAGAGGAGAATATAGTATCACCAGAGGAGTATATAGCATCACCAGAGGAGTATATAGTATCACCAAAGGAGTATATAGCATCACCAGAGGGGTATATAGTATCACCAGAGGAGTATATATTATCACCAGAGGGGTATATAGTATCACCAAAGGGGTACCTAGCATCCATTTACCCCGCCCCCGCCGCGGGGCTCGCGGCACTGACAGTACCCCCCCAGGGCAGTCAGGGCATCAAAGTCCCGCACTTACCCCATCTAGGAGCAGGCAGCAGGCAGGCAGGGGTGTCCGGTGAGCGGGGAGTGGCTTGGTTTTGGACGTGCATCTGGTTTTGGACGTGCATCCCCCTCCTCCTCCGAGAAAGGTGTCCAATAGGATCGCCTGTCTTTTCCGTCAATCGGAAAACCGGTAACATACCCAGGCGGTTCAGTGTTAGAAAGGCAAATATTAATGGCTCTGCGCCACAAGCCACTCTGTGTTGAAACTAATAGCTCTTATGAGATGCTTCAAAGAAACCCCCCGCCGCGGTAATTCATGGCGTGCTGAAAGGGGCTGGCCACATGAATAGGGGGTGGTCGCAGGCGGCCATGGATAGATATGCAGGGAGGTGGTGAGGACAGAGGGGGCAGCACCCATGTGCACTTAATAGACAGGCTGCCCCTGTCTTTAACCAAAGTCCTAACACTAAAATAACTGCCCAAATACGTGCAACTACGTGCAACTACTTTAACCGACACTAGGCCTATCGGTATTTGCTCCAACTGATTCGCACATCATAGATTATCTGAACACATCTTGGTTTCTTCTTTAGTCAACCCAAGGCTGAAAAGTTTGAGATGTATTTAAAATGTACTCTGCATAAAAATAACACAGCTCTTATTACTGCTCTCTGTTGTGTTTCATGAAAAAATGGAAAAGCTCCCTGTCACACAGCACAATAGTAAACTAGACAGCAATACCTGCCATCAATAATTACACCATACTGAAACTGAGCTTGTGCCTGTCTTTTTAAAGAACCTTTGACTGATATATAAATGCTAGAAAATTCAATTAGAAATCTGAAAGGTTGCTTATTACAGCACACTAACGCAAATCAATACATTTGACATATTCAAATTATAAACACAAATGACACAAGGGACATTTTTTTTTTTTGTCATAGCAAATATTTTTTATTCTCTTTAATGAACAAGCAGGTTGTTAAATCTGGGTACTGCAGAGATATATTGTCTAATCACAACTGAACAGCGAGAATAGTAATGCAGGCGGTTATTACTGTTGTCACATCACCTTTGTGAAATTTTACCTTTCTTGCAAGCTTTTAATTTTTTTGTAATAAACATTCTGAATATATTAATCAGGTTAAAGCAGAACATTACAGGAGGTAGTTACAATCTCGCAAACAGTGTTATATAAAGATTTATTAAATCTTTTGTGACCAGAGATCATTGATGCATGATGCCAAAACCAGATCTAAAGCGGAGTTCCAGGCACAAATTGAACTTAGTTTAAAAAAAGGAACCTCACACGTTCCCATGAACGCCGCCGCAAGGTACGTCACGTCCACGTTTTCTTCATGCCCTCCTCCTGCCCCCATTGCCTTCTGGGACCTGTGTGTTTCCCAGAAGATGACGGGACCATTCATAAAGCGCAGCGTGACTCGCGCATGCGCAGTAGGAAACAGGCTGTGAATCCTTAGTAAGGATGCCGGAGCTTGCACCCCAGAGCCAATGGACAGGTAAGTGTTCTTATATTAAAAGTCAGCAACTACAGCAATTGTAGCTGCTGACTTTAAAAAATGTTTTCACCCAGGCTGGAAGGTCCTCGTGACCTTTTTTTAATTCAGATAGTTTTTTTATTAAACAAATTTTCTTTTCCATATGTGTAAAAACATACATTGCATAATACACATAATCAGTTTCACATACTACCCTCCCATTGCCCCCCCCCCCCCCAAAAAAAATAATCAAACTATAAGACACTTATACCAAAATACAAATCACTTATTTCCAAATTTTCAGCAAAACAAGAAAAAAAATATCCAAAAATCCCAAATCTGGGTGCCAGTCTGCATGTATCCACCCATGGTTTCCATTGCTTTTCAAATTTTCCCACACACGCCCTCTTTACCTAAACAAATTTTTCTCTTATTAGCGTACTATTAATCACTCTCAACCAATCTGCATAACAGGGTGGCACGAGGGGCATCCATTTCTGGGTAATCAACTTTCTACCCTGATAGAGACACTGCGGTACTGCTTCCTGTGTTAAGGGGGGGGGGCTATTTGATGTTCCATATACCTGAACACACATAGTTTAGGTTTCGCCAAGAGTTACTCCAAATACCAAGCCTATTGTATCTACCACATCCTTCCAATATCCATATAATTTAAGGCATCTCCAGAACATATTGGTGAAACCTCCAGATGAATCCCCATGCCTTGGCCCACCTGAAAACTTTTTATTATCGGGGAATACTCTGTGAACCCTGTATAACGAAGGGAAGAATGTGTTGTCCACCATCACTTCGTTAACAAGTAAATTGTGGGGCATTGTAGCTCAGACTTCAATGACCCTGCCTCCAGTGCTTCAACCAGTGTAGTGCGCGGGGTACAGGCCAGTAATGCGCATCCACTTTAAAAAGCTGGGCCCTCCCCCACTGCCCGGCCCTATATATTCTGCGGTTGAGCTGCCAAAAAATAGCTCGAAGGATGTGGTAAAGCTAATCCACCCCTATCTCTTGCCAACTGCAATACTCGGAGATGTATCCTGGCCTGTCCCCACTTCCATACCAGATCTCTGAATAAGTAATCTATCATCCTAAACCATTATCCCAGCAATCCATACTGGTGAATTATGTAAAACATAAAGAAATTGGGGCATCCAAATCATCTTAATCTGATTACAGCGGCCCACCACAGACAAGGGAAGGTGACACAATGTTTTGTATCTTTCGCTAAATCCAGCCAATAAAGGCATTAAATTGTTGGAAATATACGATTTAGGGTTTGCTGTTACATATATTCCCAGGTATTTATACCTGTCCACCACTTGTATATACCTGGCACTATTGAGCAATACTCCTCCTGATGGATCTACCAGGAGTAAGGTAGATTCTTCGGAGTTAATAGATAGACCAGAAAAGGATCTAAAACTCTTTATAATATCCATTACTGCAGTCAACAGCTTGTATCCCCCAGGAATAGAGCACTGTTAACTGTGTGAAATGCGTTAACATTTTTATCTCCTGGTGCTTGCTGTGCTGTATATGCTTTTATTTGTTGCTCACTACAATAAAGATTTTGGCATCCTTCAGGAGTGTGCAGCCATTTATCCATTTTTCCCTGTTGATCTTGGAGGGGAGTTGGGTGGACACCTCTGCTTTGGAAGCAACAATAGACTTGCAACACTCACACCTTGAGCGGTATTTCCTTATTATTGGACTAGGTTCAAAATACCACTGCGATAAGACCTTGAATGAACTTTCGAACGTAACCACTTTCTGTGAGCAGTTTCTATCCAATGTCCATCCAGTCTGCAGGTTCTAAATCTACATTGAGGTCAGCAGCCCATTTCCTTACATAAGAGGGAGGAAGAGGGTAACGTTTAGCTAATATATGGGAGGACAGTTGAGAGATAGGACCTGGTGAGTGGTAGTCTCTAACACACATATTTTCAAATAATGATAGCTGGTCAAGTGAAGTCTGGGTTCAGATTATAGAACAATATAAGTGTTTGACTTGTACCAAAACACCTCTGATCGAGGTAGTTACGTTGTTGGTGATGAGTGGAAAATGGTAGGAATCCAGTAGGAATGGCCAATTGGTCGAGGCTAGTTAGATTCGAGGTGGGCCAGGAAGCAAAAGCTTGTGGTGACTCAGTCGCTGGATAAAATAGACAATAGTGGTCCGTGCAGGGATTGAAAACTAAGTTTGCATTTCACGAGATCAAATATGTGTAAGGCCTGAATTGATACAGGGTTCAACAGGCTCACACCATCTGAGGGAATAAGCCATAGTAAGTTAGCTATAGAGAAGGGATCACAGTCTGCAGCCTTGATACTCACCCATAAGGGAGTTTTCCAAGTGGCATGATACTTAGTCAACTGGGCCATTTGCAATGCAAAATATTAACTGATAAAATGGGTAAGTATAATGTTGACTTTAGCAACTGAGCTTTAATTACCCCCCATACATATTGTAGCACCCATCCTTGTTGGATCTGGAAGAAGTGTGCCGATATCGAGACTTGAAGAACGCAGAAGAGATATAGTATTTTTGGCAACAGGGTCATTTTCACAGCGGCCACTCTACGCAGCCAGGAGGTTGACAAAGAGGGTCCACTGTGTGAGAAGGGAGGTCAGTTTAGGTTGATAGTTGGCTTGGTAGAGGACATCATAAGTTGCTGTTAAATTTACACCTATATAAGAAAGACAATGGGGCATCCATGTGAAGGAGAATGAGGTTTGCAATGAAGAGAGGTCGCGGGTGGCAAGAGTAAGATTAAGTGCTTGTGATTTAGTCTGGTTAACCTCAAGACCCGAGAATAATGAAAAATGACCTAGAACGTAATATAAGTTATGGGTCGAAATGAGGGGAGCTGAGACAATGTGTGAACACTTACTTTAAAATAGTATTCTGCCTGCTGAGCATACAAATGTGTTTGTCTTGAAAATCTGCACTGTGAAAGATGTGTTTCAGCATAACTCTTAAGCTGATTTGTAAAAGAACCCATGACCTGACTTTCTTTTCTGATGAGAAGCACCTCCAGGTGCAGCCTCTCCATATGTAGATTAAAGAGCACATCCTCCAAATGTATTCTCCACATGGCACAAGGATCTGTGTACACTATGTAGAAGATATAAATAGAAAGATATTCAGTGTTGTTCAGTATCCAGTTCATACAGTTAGTATATATTGCATATTGTCTGATCTACCACAACTGCGAGAAGTTGTACATTTCAGTGTTTTCTTGTTATAATAATCCAGATTATGGAACTATTATTTAAATCTAATTTAGTGAAGTAAGACATCATGAAGTATTCCATAAAACTACAGTCACCTATTTTGCTATATTGCACAGCACATTATGCTGGGCACAAATAAATCAAATCCTGCACCAATTTGGAAGAATTTATGAAATAAGTAAAATATCTAGATCTCTGAATATATTTAAAGCTTTTGTTACCCCCAACACGTCATATTCCTGATATATGCCTGCTGTACCATGTATTTGTATGAGTGTTCTCTGTGTATCTCTTCCTATGTGTACCTGCCAGCCCCCCTGCTTTCCTATTAAAAATTGACCACACTAAGCAGGAAAGCACACCCTGGTCAGTCCTCTAGGTATGCTGGGAAATCATTGTGCTCTCCTCCAATGATCAGACGTGTCCTGGCACAGCCATTTACTGAGAAGCTCAGTGTACTGCTGCTTCTACTTCCCCAGCTCCTATGCAGCTGAGAACAGAGGGAGCAGAGGGAATGTGATCACTTATAAAAAGGGGGGGGGGGAGGGAAAAGAAGTTGTCATAATGTTTTTTATATCTATACAAAAATGTTTTAACTGAATGGGTTGTTTTACAAGGTGATTGTTTACAATCACTTTAATATAAGATATTTACCCATGATTAAAAATGTTTAATATATATGTAAAGTACATTTTCCAAAAATGTCAGATTTCCATCTTATTTCAATATAACCGGGAAATCGGTAGCTCTTCTAGTGATGGTATTAAACCCAAAAACAAACATTAAACCACTTCAGCCCCCTTAATGACCAGAGCACTTTTTTGCGATACGGCACTGCGTTGCTTTAACTGACAATTGTGCAGACGTGCGACGTTATACCTAAACAAAATTGAAGTCCTTTTTTTCCCACAAATAGAGCTTTCTTTTGGTGGTATTTGATCACCTCTGCAGGCTTTTTTTTTGCGCTATTAACAAACAATGAGCGACACTTTTTTGGGACCAATGACATTTATAAAGTGATCAGAGCTACAAATAGCCACTGATTACTGTATAAATGTCACTGGCAGGGAAGGGGTTAACACTAGGGGCAATCAAGGGGTTAAGTGTGTTCTCTCAGTGTGTTCTAGCTGTGTGGGAGCTGGGCTGGCAGGGACATGACAGATTTAACTGTTTCCGATCACTGGGAACAGTAGATCTGTCATGTCCCCTGACAGGACAAGGATCTGCCTTGTTTACATTGGCAGATCCCCGTTCTGCATCTGTAACAGCTGATCGCAGGTTACCGGCGGACATCGAGTCCACTCGACCCACGGGCATGCTCACGTAGTGTGCAGTGGGCGCGAGAGCGCGTCACCGGCAGCGTGCTCCTGCTCGCAACTGCGCCTGTGCGAGCTGCTGTACAGCTACGGCGATTCGCGCAGGAGAGCCGACCTGCCGCCTTGTAATGGCGGCAGCTGGTCGGCGAGCAGTTAATATATTGTAGCTTACCAATTCTTAAATGTGATGGCTGCATTCATTTTTTTTCAGACTTTCTTTCCTTTATATTCGCTGGTGATCCAACCAGTAAATATGTTGTTTTTCAACAGAGCAAGCTATCCTGTAGATGTAGCATTTAGTGGGCTGAGACAAACTATTTACCACTGACAGGGGTGCTTGCAGCGATCAGCTGCTGCCCAAATGTGTTTTATTTGCTCATTCATCCAGAAAGGGGGCACTTTAATACAGGAGGTGTGTTACTGGCCAGATCACCAGGTGAAAACAGAGGGAAAAATGCCTAAGAAAGAAAACTAATGTAACCACCCCATCTAATAATTGGTATGCTGAAATATCTTACATTTTGTTTTTGGGTGTAATAGCACTTTAAGAAGTGTGAGTGCCTTGTACTTCAGTTCGCTAACAGAGCTTGTGCTGCATTCACCACCTTACTATACTTACCATTATCATTCTTCACTAAATAATACATTTATTTTAAGTTCAAGAGAGATGAATACAAAAGGAGACAACGAGAAGAAGAAGAAGCTGAAATACAAAAGAAGAAAGACATTCAAAGAAAAAAGGTAAGAGTGCAAGAAGCTAAATATGTGACTGTTGTAGACACTAAAATCCTTTATGCCAAAGCTAAACCCTAGGAACAGCTAAATACACAATTAACCCCTTCCCACCCAGCCCTAGTATCCTTTTTCATTAGAACAAACTGTTCATTGTTATTGTATTAACAGACAGTACAGTAGTGTGTGGACGGGGCTTAAGATGCCCTAGTGGGGACACTGTGGAACTGCACTCACTAATGCCTGAATCCCAGGCAGGAGCTGCAGTCATGTGAAATCAACATTAAGGCCTCATGCACACAGGATGTTAAAAAAACGTCAGTAGCTTTTAGTGACTATTTTCAGCTTTTTTGAGCGCTTTTGCAGCTGTGTTTTTGCACGTTTTTCAGCGCTAGCTGTAAGCCGCGTTTCTCATGCCTCTATCCAAAATCAGTGGTTCCCTATGGCCCATTGATTTGAATAGAAGTCGCACCAGAAGTCGGATCATGATGTGTGCAGAGGATCTTGAAGGGGAACCCTGCAAAAAAAGGAAAAAAAAACCCTTCGGTCTGATATGGATTGTAAGGGGAACCCCAGCGTAAAAAAAAATGGTGTGGGCCGCCCCCCCAATATCTATACCAATATCTATACCAGACCCTTATCCCAGCACGCAGCCTGGCAGGCCATATCAGGACACATGCCCTCAACATGGGGAGTATGGGTGCACTGCGCCCCCACCCCAAAGCACCTTGTCCCCATGTTGAAGAGGACAAGGGCCTCTTCCCAGCAACCCTTGCCGGTGGTTGTCGGGGTCTGCGGGTGGGGAGCTTATCGGAATCTGGGGGTCCCCTTGAACAAGGGGACCCCCAGATCCCATCCCCCCCATATGAATGAGTATGGGGTACATTGTACCCCTACCCATTCACCTGAAAAAAAGTGTAAAAAAAAACACTACACAGCTTTTTAAAATATTTCATTAAATCAGCTCCGGCGTCTTCTCCCCTCTCCGCCTCTTCTCCCCTCTCCGGCGTCTTCTGCTCTTTTACGGGGTCTTGTCTTCTGAGGGGTCTTCTATCCTCTTCTATCTACTGCTCTTTTGCCGCTGTCCTTGTCGCTGTCATCTCCCTCTGTCCTTCTTCCCATGTTGACACGACACGATCTCCCAGACTTATGCTGTGTGCACACTCTGCAACCAGTTATATATGCATGGGGCGGAACATCCGCTGACATCATCCAGAGGCCCCGTCCCTTATGACGTTGCATCCAATCATGCCTTGGGATGCAACATCATAAGGGGGTGGGGCCTCCGAAGCCCAGGGGGGGATTAAGGGGCACCTCTCCAACTGCCCATAAAATTAATCCAGTGACGAATCCGCCACCGGGACCACTTTTGTGTGAAAAAGGATCACCCACTGTATAGAAAGGTACCGGAGTTATGGCAGATAGCTGCAGCCATAACCACGGTATATAACGTCAAATTAATGAAGTTATATATACAGTGGGCGGTCTCTTTTTATTGTTGTTGACACCGTCATAGGGGTGCGCAGGGGGTGTGACGGGTGTACCCTGTGCGGCACAAATTTCCCCTACTGATATTTCACCAAAGCCCCCCAACAGGGCTCCCAAAATTTTTTTTAAAAATAATATAAAATTATAATGTAAAAAAATGATACAAAAATAAATGAATAAACATAAAAAAACTACTGGCATATTATTGCACATACATACATACATACACACACACAGGCATGTTTTAGCTTTGGGGTGCACACCCTAATGCAATAGGCTGCGCACACCTATGGACACCGTAGAATCAGCATATATATCACTGAGAGTCCATCCAGGTGGCCCCCCCATGAGATCTCTTGGCATGAAACCATGGTATAAAATAGTGCAGTTGCGATTTGTAATGTATGATTGAACAAAAATGCACAGTAAATGTAGAAAAAGCTGATGTATCAAAGATTCCAGAACTACAGGATATCATCAGGTAAAAAAAAATCCTTATGATTGCACTTGTTGGCAGAATTTAGCCAAGTAAGTTACAATTGCTGATTGTAGTATAGGTTTATGGATAAACCTTGCATTAATCTCTGAGATAGAAAATACCTAAAGGAAATTCAGTTGGTGGAGGCAAAATATTGAAAGAATGACTTCATCTTCATTAAAATGTAATAGAACATATAGTACATAAAACTGTACCCTGATTAAAAGTGTACCTATGGGCTGGGCTTGAGTACATACATATATAATTTGTTACTTTTTACCCAGCTAAAAAAAAAAATATCCCCTTCCTGATATTTTTGTTGCCTGTTTCTGTCTGCTTTTATTGGGTTGTTATTTGTAGCACTGTAATGGGCAGCTTAGCTTCACTGGCCAACAGAGAGATGAGGAAAGTGAGAAGAAGTGGGCCACAGAAAGACCAGGAAAATATGCCTTCTGTTTCTGGGAACCAGGACACTCTGAAACAAAGTGTGTGCGCTAGTCTTCATAGGTATCCCAGCCAGGGCTGGCCCAAGGCATTGTGCTACCTGGGTCCAAGAATGAAATGCTGCCCTCCCCTCCCCCCAAAAAAAGTCAAGCCCACCAAAAGGCCTGCACATTCATTATTTTATATTGTGATAATTAAAACAAAAAATCAGATTTACAAGCAACAGCAACTTGTCCATATGCAAAATTATATGTCATCCCATTACGTACAAATCCAAACCACAAATTCCAGTATTATTTTGTTTTATATGTTTATTTATAAAAATAGCATAAATAATAAAAATATATTGCAAAACCGTTTGTCATGAACAACAGACAAGAACAACAACACAATTGCACTCAACTATATAATCAATCGACTCCAATCAGTGCCTTTATGTGCCTTCTTGGCTGCAAATATAGACACGCTGCTTTACAGTGCCTTATATAAATAGTTTAAATAATTCGACTGCAGGGGTCAGCAACCCATAGCACGTGTGCCATGCATGGCACTAAAGCCTGTCCCAGCCAAACAGGCTTGGCCTATTGGGGTCACAGTGGAACTTCAAATATCTTCTAGCACAAACTGAGCAGTGATTGCAGGTGGTGAGGGACAGTCCTCAATTTGCTCTTTGCAGCACTTAGAGGAAGTGCCAGACAACAATAAAAACAACAACAATATTTCAATCAACCACATATCAAATCAAAATGGTGCTTTCCGTGCCTTTGTGGCTGCAAATAAAGACACTGCTTCCTTCAGGTGTACAGTTTGGGCTAGTTCATGTTCAACTGATATGGTCACCAGTAGTGTTGAGCGAACCCGGACTGTAACGTTCGGGTCCGTACCGAACTTTAGGGTGTCCGTGGCACGGACCCGGACCCGGACATTTCAAAAATCGTTCGGGGCACGGTGCCTGTGGGATTTCAAGCCATGCCTGGGCTTGCAATGTCAGGCCCAAGCGAGTTGTGATGACCACTGGTATAGTCAACTTGTACTTGATCGGGTTTGACATGTGGACTTCCTTCGTCACAGAAATAAACGTCGGTGTTTCCGTGCCTTTCGTGGTAAAACTAAACTATACACCAACTAACTTTATAACAACAACAAAAATAACAACAGACCGTGAAGGAGATTCACGACGTTTCTCGTTTAACTCCTGACAGGGAGTGGTGGACGTTAGTGACGAGTCAAACACGATCTTCTATAA
>BLSH010266667.1:199941-210728 GCA_018402905.1 Glandirana rugosa | reverse complement strand
GCCTTTGCCTTGACGTCAGCGGCTGCATGCAGGGCGAATATCTCCTAAACCGCACAGGTTTAGGAGATGTTCATTTACCTACAGGTAAGCCTTATTATAGGCTTACCTGTAGGTAAAAATCAAAAATTAGGGGATACAACCGCTTTAACAACCAGCAGCTTCTTAATACTTTGGCACAATGTAGATATAGAAATGGGTTGGTGCTAAAGGAAAAAATATATATATACACATACTAAATGTGTTCAGGACAGGTGGTATAATTTACATCAATTTCTCTATAGGTCAAAGATAATCACTGTCACATGTACACATACATATGTATATATAGTGTATTAGTATATATAATATGTCAATATACATACATATATATATATATATATATATATATATATATATATATATATATATACCAATACACTGGGCCATGATCTAAGATGAAAATCGCCCCACTGTCCACTGCCCACAATCACACAATGCCATTGCCACACTTTAATCAGGGATGGCTGGCTGGGCACCTTGGCAAGTCCCTGTGTCATGTCATGTCATGTGTGAGTGTACATGTACAGTGTTAGTGTACTTACAGTTTACTGTAGGGCTGCAGACAGTGCTGTTGAACTTGTTGTGATGATCCTGACAGGTACAGAGGATGAGGCAGCTCCTCAGCGGCGGTGCTGTGGCGGCAACCGTCGGATACTGGTTGCTACTAAAGCCTGCGGACTGCGCTGCGGCCTGCCTGTCCTGTTCTGTGACCTTGATGGAGCCAGCCTGTAGTCTGAAGCGCACCGCCACCCCCGCTCCGCTCCCGATCCCCGCCCAGCACAGTCCTGACAGTGACAGAGGCATCAGCCAGCAGCTATTGAGTGGGCAGGCGAGGCAGCGGCGGTGCGCCGTGCAGTGGCGGCGGATGGCAGGTACTGGCTGCTAGGCTATGAAAGCCTGTGGGCTGAGCTGTGGCCTGTGCTGTGTGTTCGTGTGACCTGGAGACGGAGTCAGGAGGACTCACGGGACTGAATAACTCCAACCCCGCTCCCGATCCCCGCCGCCCAGCGCGCACAGCAGTACACCGTCACACAAGATTTAGTGAAGGCAGCATAAGCATTGTATCATGATGTCACTGCATGCTCGGGCAGTCAGAACACCTGTGTTGCTGGCCGGGCTGAGTGCCGTCCTCTTAAAGTTCCGCCTGGGACCCATGGTAGGGCCGGCCCTGATCCCAGCCCACACATAGGCCTCATGCACAGAGACAGCGGGGGGGCTAAAAATATTCCCAGCATAAATTTCTCAGCATTTCCCGTGCCACAAGTATGGAGAGCAGGGGACCAGTAAACATGTCTTGTTTACCAGCCCTTCCTTTCTCGAATGAACACAATGGGGTTATTTACTAAAACTAGAGTGTGCAAAATCTGGTGTAGCACTGCATAGAAACCAATCAGCTTCCAGGTTTTATTGCCAAAGCTTATAGAACAAACTATAGAAACTGATTGGCTACCATGCACAGCTGCACCAGATTCTGAGTACAACCATTTAAGTAAATCTCCCCCACCGAGTAATCAGCACCAATCACTCCTGTGTTTATTCTTATGCTGGGTTCACACTTGTCCAAAAAACGGGCCGATGTGAGCACAAGTCGCATTACATCACAAAATCAATGTTTCCCTATGAGAGCCATCTTAACTGGTCCGACACAAGTTGGTCCGACTTTGAAAAAGGTTCCTCTACTACTTTGGTCCGACTTTGGTCCTACTTCAGCCCATTGAATATCATTGAAGTAGGATCAAAGTCGGATCCTTGTTCTAACCATCTGACTTGTGACATCCGACTTGGTGATAACAGCAGCATAAAAAAGGAATTTATCTCACATTGGGATTGTTTTGATTGTTCAAAGGACAAGTCACTCTCTCAAAGTCGGAGCAAAGTCTTATCTTGTTCATTCAAGTCGGATGGAAGTAAGACCAAAGTAGGACAGAAATAGGACCGATGTTGCAGGGCAAAGTAGGATCAAAAGTCTGACTGTTTTTGTGTCGGATAGTGTGAACCCAGCCTTAACTGAAGTATAATAAACTGTGTTAACTATTTGTGAATGAACAGGGAGCCTCTGTACAGAGCACTTCCTGTTCAATCATTCTGCAGTGCAGCTGAGGCTGCAGAAAAAGGATTGGGGATCTGTATCTGCAATCTCTCAAAAATGAGACATCAGGGTGCTGCGTTGGACTCTGATATTTCACCAAAGCTCCCTACCCCCACAAGGATTCAAGAATGTAGAAAATAATTAAAAAAAATAAAATTGTAAAAAATAATTAAAAAATCTAATTTAAGCAGTTGTCATTTTTACCTACAGGAAAGCCTATAATAAGGCTTACCTTTAGGTAAACTGAATATCTCCTAAACCTGTACAGATTAGGAGATATTCACCTTGCATGCAGTATGCGGTGCATACTAGCTCATTATGCCTTTGCCTTACAGGTTTAATTTTTGTCAAACTGAACATAGCTCTCTTTTTATAATTGTTTTAGGCAGAGAAACTAGAAGAAAAAAGGCGCCTAGAGGAAATAGAGAGAACGAAAAGATGGCATAAACAGAAGGTCATGTAAGTGAAAACATGTAAACATTAAGTACAATAAATTTACCAGACGTCTTACACACACATAATCCAAAAGCTTTTTAGCAGTGCTGGAGATGTAATAACGATATAGATACCCATTACCTTATCTTCTGGGACTGTCCCCTCATTACCTCTTTTTGGGTTCAGGTCCAAACACTTTTGCAAACCTTATTGTCTGCCTCTGTTCCCCTAAATCCCCTACACTACCTATTAGGTCTCCCCTAGACATGTGCAAAAGGAAAAAATGTGTTTTGTTTTGTTATTAACATAAATTTGTTTAGTTAGATTTGTTTCATTCTTTTAATTAGTTTTCAGAATTTGTTTCTTTTATAGATTTTAAAAATTTTCGAATCAATTTAGAATAGTTTTCGAATACAAATTGTTTTCGAATTTAAAGTTTTTGAATTTGAATAGTTTTTTTCAATTTCCAAAGAGAATAAAATAGAATAGAAAATAAAGTAATATAATAGAAAAAAATAGAATGCAATAGACAAGAACATAGCTGAAAATAAAAGAATATAATATAATAGTGCAAAACAGAACAAAATAGGATAGAAAATAAAAGAACAGAATATAATGGAATGTAATAGAAATGAATAGAATAGCATTAAAAAAATAATAAAATAGAAAGATTATAAACATCTTCTGAAATTCTAATAGAATAGAAAAGAATATGATTAAAAAAATAGAATAGAATAGAAATATATAACCATTTTTCAAAATTCACATAGAATCAAGTTTGACTTTGAATAGAAAATAATAGACTAGAATAAAATAGAATAGAAAATAACACAATAGTATAGAAAAAAGCAATAGAATAGAATGAATATAACCATCTTCCTATTCCAATCTATTCTTTTCTATTCAATTCAAATTCAAATGTATTCTATTTGAAATTTAGGGAAATGATTAATATTCTTTCTATTCAAATCTATTCTATTGTTTTAATTGTATTCTCTTTTTATTTATTTTTTCTATTATATTCTTTTCTATTCTATTATTTTATTTTCTATTCTATTCTATTCTATTATTTTCTATTCAAATTCAATTTTATTCTATTCAAAATTTGAATTTCAGAAGATGGTTATATTCTTTCTATTGCAAAAACAAGGGCCAGGGATAAATCCAAGGCAAATACCAAGCTCTACTTACCGGCCAGCTGCGACTAACCAAATTAACCTGTCTAACAGTATGCGTTTAAAAACAGGGGTTTAGTTGCACAAATTTGCAAATTCATGCGTAAGCTACAGGCCCCGCCAAGGCACCCTGTGATCTGTAGTCCTATCTCTGACTTGTAAGAG
This sequence comes from Glandirana rugosa, assembly GCA_018402905.1. Taxonomy (NCBI): domain Eukaryota; kingdom Metazoa; phylum Chordata; class Amphibia; order Anura; family Ranidae; genus Glandirana; species Glandirana rugosa. The sequence continues at coordinate 206,825 of BLSH010266667.1, read as the reverse complement.
ACTCCACAGTGGAAGCACATGCATTTATATAGGATAGGTGAAGGCAGATGGTCTGGAGGGGGCCCCACCCCTCCTTAAAGGTGCAGGGGCACATTGAACACCCAGCATATAGCACAGTGGCAGCAAAGATGTCTATGCGTTGCCTGACCAAAAAATATTTATATTCTATTCTATTCTGTTGTTTATTTCAATACTATTTTGCTATTTTATATTCCAATCTACTCTTTTCTATTCTATTCTATTCGAATTTTGGGAAATGGTTATATTCTTTCTTTTCTATTCTATTGTTTTTTTTAATTCTACTCCTTTCTATTCTATTATAGTGTATTCTATTTTTTTCTATTCTATTCTATTCTTTTCTTATGTATTCAAATTCAAATTTATTCTATTTAAAATTTAAAATTTAGAAGATGGTTATATTCTTTCTATGTAATTCTATTCTATTCTATTTGTTACAATTATATTCTAGTCTAATCTGTTCTTTAATGTTCTATTCTATGTTGTTCTATTCACCTCTATTATATTCCAATTTTTTATTTTCTGTTATATTCTTTTCTAAAGAAATTATATTCTGCGCTCACCCCAATAGTGCTACTTTGAAACTAAGTCAAGTGAAATTTAGAAAACAAACTGGTGAAACCAAAAATGATAAGTGTATAAGAGCGCAACCCTAATTTTATACCAAAAAATATACATATTAATACAAATGTCATTCAAATAACAAATATATCAGAAAAATAACGTATGTACTCATTGTGCTGTGTGTATAATAACAGTCCAAAAGTCCACATATCAGTGTAATAAATGTGATAGGTCACAGGGCTGGCAGTATGGAGCCCAGACACTGACCTCTCTCTCTCTGAACTCCTGTCTTCAGTGATTTACACTGCTGGAAGTGTGTGGTCACCAGAAATAAGAGCTGTATGGTGGATCCAGCCTTTGCATGCAATATGATGTGTGTAGCGCTGCCCCCTTGAGGGGAGCATGATAAGTCAATTCCCCCTGGTTTCCCCGACTCTGAGGGTCCTCCACCACCCATGACACACTGCGTTTACTCATGGTATCAGTTCCCCTTTAATTAGAACACAGTAAAGAGGCACACAAACTGAGAAAATGAATGGTATTTACTCAAATAATTCTGCTTAAAGGGAACTCTGATTTCAACAAATACAGTTACTAATGTGATAATGACAGTTCACAGAACACAACTTATTGCAATTCCTATACTCCAAGGTTCAATGTAAGAATATCAGTACAGATCTATTTGCTGTGCATGAGAGTGGAGCACAGGAGAGCAGGGGAATGACTTCTGACTGTCAGGCCACTCATCCGCCAAAAAGTGAGAAAAACACAAATATAACTGTTGAATAATCTATAAACAGGTCTAATCCAGAGAACTGCATATAATCAGATGCATGAATAAGCAACAATTACCAATACATTCAGCCTGCTCTAGTAAAGAGAGTTCTTAGGTGAATGTTACCTATTAATGCTTTGGCCAATATTGAAGGCCCATAGAAAACGGAAGGAAAATAGACCAAAAGCTATAATGACTTAATATTCCTTGATGAAAAGTTCAGATGATCTTCAGATCTGTAGTTTGAATGGTATATACCAAATGCAACTGCAAATGCAACAACAGATTTCCAAGAAGTGCACTGTATTGATAATAATCACTATTGCTGCAGCAATACAGAAAAAGCTTCACAGTGATCACTGACTTTTATGTTGGAACTATAAGTAACAGCAATCCAGTAAAAGGGTAAAAATGTTTATATCCCACCTTCCTCCTGTGTGCTGAGATCTAGCTTTGACTATGGTGAAGATGTTTAAGCAGGTAATGTGTACACAGTGTCTGCAGTAATGGGCTTCCACCCACCTACCCCACATGACCAGTGGATAAAGAATATGAGTCCGCTGCTGTGGATGAAGATGATGACAGGGATGGAGATGATGATGATATTCACTCCAGCACTCTGGCTTCTAAGACCGGCTTCCACCGCCCCTCTCCGTGGTTCTCCTGGATCGATCGTCCAAACTGACTGCAGGAATCAGGAACAGGCTCCACTGACACAAGGCTGGTCTTCTGAGTTATATAATACAAATTAGAATGGCACCAGTAGTCTTGGAAACTATAGGGTTAAGGGAGTCACTATGTGCCTTTTTGACAGTCCATAAAGTCCATGGAAAAGTCCAAAGGATTCCACTATGAAGAACCAGCACAAAGGGGCAGCACCCTTGAGAGTGAAAGCAGCTCTAAAATGGATATAAACAAGACAAGGCGCTCCAGACCTAAATGCAGTATGCCATGAGTAATAATGTTTATTAACCACTTGCCGACCGGCGTCTGACGGCGACAAAGTGGCTCGATATCGCAAACCGCCTTCATATGATGGTGGCGGCGATATCCGTCGGAGGCGCGTTCGCACGATCACTGTGTTCAGGGGGGGCAGGGAGCGGGTAAGGCAGACTCAATTGCCGCTGGCTACCCGCGATGCCCCCCCCCCCCCCGCAGTGAAAAAACAGAGGTCCGTGTAACTAAACACGGATCTCCGTTCTGTTAGAGGGGGAAAGGCTGTGATCACAGGCTTCCTGTATATGGAAGCCGTGATCACTCCCTTCCCCCAGCCAGGCCAGCCCACATACAGTTAGAACACGCCGAGGGAACACAGATAACCCTTAGAGCGCCCCCTCCAGGTTAACCCCTTCACTGCCAATGGCATTTACACAGTAATCTGTGCATTTTTATAGCACTGATCGCTGTATAAATGCCAATGGTCCAAAAAAAGTGTCAAAATGGTCCGACATGTCCACTGTAATATCACAGTACCGCTAAAAATCGCAGATCGCCGCCATTACTAGTAAAAAATAAAAAAAAATTAAAACCTCAGAAATTAATTCTCATCATCCATAAACTCGGTAACTTTTGCACAAACCAATCAATAAACGTAGATTGCGATTTTTGTTTTTTACCAAAAATATGAGGAAGAATATAAATCGGCCAAAACCGATGGAAAGAAATGTTTTTTTATATTTTTTTTTTTGGATTTGTATTTTAGCAAAAAGTAAGAAATTTGGGGTTTTTTTGCAAAATTGTCGCTCTGCTTTTGTTTATAGCGGCGATCAGAAATTATGCAGAGGTTATAAAATACCACCAAAAGAAAGCTCTATTTGCGGGAAAAAAAGGACACAAATTTTATTTGGGTACAACGTCACACGACCGCGCAATTGTCAGTTAAATCGACGCAGTGCCGAATCGCAAAAAGTGCTCTGGTCCTAAAGTGGGAAATCCTTCCGGGGCTGAAGTGGTTAAAAAAGCCAAATGGGTACTCACATAAAAGAATTAAAAACATGCGTGTAGGTACAGGAAAGTCTAGGCCCAGAAAGCTGTGTCACTTGTCCTTAGCATATTTCAGGATGAATGCAGTGGCCATGTCTGTGCAGATGATGGAGGGTGGATAGGACCGACTGGCCGGCCGTCTCCAGTCCACTACACTGGCGTGGATTCGGCTGTGGAATTCGCAAGCGTTGGAAACCGGAAGTCCAAGAGATCTGTGACGTCAGCTATTGTATTGGCCACTAGGGTGATGCATTTCAATGCTTCTGCGCATTTTCCTCAGACCCTAGTCAAGGTGGAGCATGGAGTGCTGTTATAGGCAGCCTGGGGGGCGTGCTCGGCCTGGATTAATAGCCAATTAGAAACGGGCATATGAAATCTATGCAGCGCCACTTGCCTGCTTTAAACGCGTCACTCTATTGGCCAATACTATAGCTGACGTCACTTCCGGACCTCTTGGACTTCCAGTTTCCGGCGCTTGTGCATTCGACGGCCGAATCCACGCCACTGTAACGGACTGCGGACTGCCAGCTGGTCGGTCCTATCCACCCTCCATTATCTGCACAGACGTGGCCACTGCATTCAATAGTACTGAATGAAAACTAATCCGAAATAACGGAAAAAAAAAATTCGGATGAAATTCCAATTCAAAATGTTTTTGAATCATTTTCAAATACTTTTCGAATTCGAATAGTTTTCAAATTCAAATTCGAAAACTTTTCGAATTTGAAAACTATTCGCATTTGAAAACTTTTTGAATTCAAATTTGAAAACTATTCGAAAAGTATTTAAAAACTATTCAAAAACATTTTGATTTCAAATTCTGTCCGAATTTTTTTTCCCGTTATTTCGAATTCGTTTTAATTCAGTACTACTGTAATCTGGAAATTCGGATACATCCGAATTTCCAAAAAACGAGATTTCGTCCAAATTTTAATTTGGAACGAAAAAAACCGCACATGTCTAGTCTCCCCTACCCATGCATCTCTAAGGCTGATAAGAGGTTAATGTCCTTTGTATTTCTTGTGGCAAAACTGGCTATACCACAATGTTGGCTGTCAACTTCGCCCCCTACCTTTTCACAATTTATATCTACTTTAGCTGCCATACGCAGGATGGAACACCTGACAGCATTGATAGATGACTCAATGCCAGAATTCACTAAAATTTGGGAAACTTGGGATGAATCTGATTACTGTTCAGAGTCAATATGTCCAGACTCATAGATACATGCTCATTCTAAAGAATGTATCTCAACTTTTGGTGTTATGTAACTTATATTTTAGTTTCCATGGTGCTAGTTTCATCGTTTTCTTTTTCCTTTTTTTCTTTTTGTTTATTTTAGATACTGATTTAATTTGTTCCTTACCTGCCTTTATGTGACAGTATATTACGCTCAGGCTTATTATATATACAGTATGTCTATCAGTAACGTACCCCTGTGAATTAATGGATACACGTATGTGAAGCTTCCTATGTTTGAATCGTATTTTCTCTTTGTAAGCCTAAAAAAATTTCAATAAAAATATAATTTAATTAAACACAAAAAAGTAAAATACATTTTAGGAGCAGTTTAAAAGTGTATATATATCATAGGTAGTTTGATTAACGGACAAGGAGCTTTTATTCAAGTGTTGTAGCAATAACACTAACTAATATACTGTAAGAACAATAAAAAAAATACCCTTACAGGAAAAGAAAAGTAACCAGTGATAAATAATTTTCAATGTTTCATAAACAACAATTATTCTCTACAATAAGAGCTCATCTAAATTTCAGCTTATTCTTTCTTATTTCATTCTAAAAATTGTCCTCTATGTGTATTTGTATCACGGACGTAAATAAGGGGGGGGTTTGGGAGGTCTGGACCCCCCCCCCGAGCAGTTTTTGACTATCTGCTATTGGGGGAGACTGTAAACAAAACAGGCGTTTTGCTCCTGTCTAAGTTCTGATAGAGCCCATCTGTTATCAGCTGAACTCAGGGCACTGGCAGTCTATACATGTAACTGTCATTTTCAAAGCTCGCTGGACTGGAAATGTACTGTCACTTTTTTGAAAATAAGGATTCTTATCCTGGTGTGTCAGCTTTGTGAATTATGCCCCATATACACCAAGTAGTACCTTACATAAACTGAAAGCTGGCCATAGATGAATCAAAATTCAGTCAGTTCACCAGGGACCAGCTAAAGTTTCATCCATCTATGCCCTGTCCTATTGACAGACATTGAGTCCTGCTGTTAAAGTGGTAGTAAACTACAGTTGCTTAAAAGAAAAAAAAACACCTGTAAAGGCAATTACATAATGTGCTAGTATGCATCACATACTAGCATATTATGAAGTACTTAACTTGGAACGAAGCCTTCCAGCAGTGCCCTGTCATCCCTGAGAGGGCTGACATCTTCCCCTGGTCTTTCTTCCAGGCTATGTGATTGGCTAAAGCAATGATGATGTCGCTCTCGTGCATGCGCACAGGAGCCCTCAGTATGCCGGACCTTCAGAGCGCAGGCACCCTGTGATGTAACTGGCTGCATGCAGGGTGAATATCTCCTAAATGGTGCAGGTTTAGGAGATATTATTCATTTTACCTACAGGTAAGCCTTATTATAGTCTTACCTGTAGGTAAAAATCACCAAGCAGACTTTACTGTCACTTTAAGTTGGCCATAGATGAACAAAAAACTGACCTAATACCAGCGTGGATGGGGGAATCCTCCCTACTGAGCCTTTGTATTCTGACAGCAGGGAGGCTTCCCCGCCATCAGAATAGACTGATCAGAGTTGCTGGCAATAGCCTGTGGTGCTGATCGAACAGGGAATATCTGATATGGCGGTTGTACAGTAGTCGATCGGTAGAATGACTTCTGCACAATCTCGCTGCACATACTTGGATCGCAATTTGGCCAGTCCCAGCTGAATGTTGATCCATGTATGGCCGGCTTTAGAGTACAATAACGCAATGGGGAGAATTCTCCATCCACCTTGCTTTTGTGGATGGGGAAATGCATTTGTTTTCTTTTGATCAGATCAGATGTATGGCCAACTTTACACTCCATATATATTACGTGTTCCATATGTCTAATTAAGGTTTTTGTTTTTTTTAATGTTTCAACAGTTCCCCATTGCTGTGTAGATTGCATCTGTTTTAACCACTTCCTTATTGGGCACTTAAACCCCCCTCCTGCCCGAACCAATTTTCAGTTTTCAGCGCTGTCGCTCTTTGAATGACAATTGCGCGGTCGTGCGACGTTGTACTAGATGTGTCGTTACCCCTTGACAACTTTGTAATTTTTTTTGTTTTTGGAATTAATCTGTATACCTTGTGCATTATATATACCTCACATTTCAACCGGTATGTAGACTAGACTAGTTTTCTTTTGTTTACGTAAAGGGGTAGGTGTTTTCGTTCCACCTACCTCTTAAGAGGGGTAACGCAATAACATGAGATTTCGGCCGGTATGTACCTAGTTGTAAGTCGACCCTGACCGGTTTAACGCTAGGTTCATACACGTCGCTCTAACACGTCTTCAGTAAGATGGCTAGCTGATGAC
>BLSH010266667.1:179461-199931 GCA_018402905.1 Glandirana rugosa | reverse complement strand
CCCCATTGCTGTGTAGATTGCATCTGTTTTAACCACTTCCTTATTGGGCACTTAAACCCCCCTCCTGCCCGAACCAATTTTCAGTTTTCAGCGCTGTCGCTCTTTGAATGACAATTGCGCGGTCGTGCGACGTTGTACCCAAACAAAATTTGTGTCCTTTTTTTCCCACAAATAGAGCTTTCTTTTGGTGGTATTTGATCCCCTCTGCGTCATTTCTGATCGCCGCTATAAACAAAAAAAGAGCGACAATTTTGAAAAAAAACAATATTTTTTACTTTTTGCTATAATAAATATCCAAAAATAAAAAATAAAAAAACAAATTTATTCATCAGTTTTGACCGATTTATATTCTTCTACATATTTTTGGTTAAAAAAATCGCAATCGGCGTTTATTGATTGGGTTGCGCAAAAGTTATAGCATTTACAAACTATGGACATTGATTTATGGCGTTTTTATTTATTTTTTATTTTTTACTGGTAATGGCGGCGATCTGCGATTTTTATCGGGACTGCGATATCGGGGCGGACATGTCGGACATTTTTGACACATTTTTGGGACCAATGACATTTATACAGCGATCAGAAATTTAAATGTCCACTGATTACTGTATAAATGTCATTGGCAGTGAAGGGGTTAACCAGCAGGGGGCAGTGAAGGGGTTAACAATGTTCCCTGGGTGTGTTCTAACTGTGGGGGGGCGGGGCTGGTCGGGACATAACAGTTCTAACTGATCCAAGTGACAGGGATCAGTAGATCTGTTGTGTCCCATTCACAGAACGGGGAACCGCCGTGTTTACTTCGGCGGTTCCCCGTTCCTCTTCTCTGAAAGGAGATCGCGGGTCTCCGGCGGACATCGGGTCCGCCCGACCCGCGGGCACGTGCACGTGCCGCTCGCGCCCACGGGAGCGCGCCCAGCACAAGCCAAATGGGAGGACGTCTATTGACGTCCTCCCGGCATTTTAGAGCCGCGCTGTAGCCGTCATTCGGCTATGGCACGGGTGGGAGGAGGTTAATAAAGTTCATTTTCATGGTAGGCTACGGCTTTCTGTCTTTAAAAACAGAAAAAACACTGCTCTAATAAACATACAATAATTGTGCAAGATCAAAATAGTGACTGCTGCTGCTGTAACTGAATATGAATACAAATGCAAAGTCCCCCTTGAAAAGTCCAAGTGCAAGCAGCGCTGTGTATTCCTATATTAAATATAGGAGTGCAACTGGAAAGTAAATCAATAAATGAGAGTGCAACTGAAATATATCTTTTTGTGCTAAGCAAAAAGTGTTCATATAAATAGTGCAGTCCATATCTGTGCTCAGAATAAATCCTCAGATAAATCCGTAAATACCTGTGTCACCACCTGTGTCACCACGTGTCACCGAACACACTGGAGCTCACCAGAACTAAGAGGCACAATCGCATATCTGCACCAGAGAGCCACAACCTCCTCCTTGTGTAGAGATCACTAGGGTTTAAGCAGCGTGTCCAGGTCAGGTCCCTCACAGGTCTCCTCCAACACCGCCACTCATAAGGATGTTAAACAAACAGCCAGAAGAAGCCAAAGCTTTCTGTCTTTATTCTGTATGTTTATGCATCTGTGAGGAGGCATTCACCATGCCTCCTCACCACCTGTTTCAGCCCCTAAAAACCCCACACCACAACTGCATGGTGAATGGGTCACATTTGATAGGCGCTACTACTTACTGAGTGCAACAGCCTGTATAACTTTTGCCCCTATCAGAGAAGGGCCGGACATTGTGTAGATTGCCGCAAAAGATTGTGGCAATCTTTCCTCGGAAGTGGGAGGGGATACCTGGTTTTGAAAGATATCCCCTCCCCCCCTGAAAGGTGCCAAATGTGGCACCAGAGGGAGAGAGGAATCAGATCTGCAGATGTTCCATTTTTGGGTGAAACTCTGCTTTAGGGTAGAGCAGTTGGGGGGGGGGCTGGCGGTAAAAATGCAGCTCATCCATGAGCTGAACCCCCCCCCCCCAAAAGAAAAAATTATCTACGGCCCTGATTCGTATAAAACAGAGCTACTGCTATTGTATACAGTATACAATAAAATATCTAATACACTAAGATGTGCATTGAAATAAACATGCCAATTTTTTTGGTGTTTTGTTTTTTTATAATCAGTGCATGAGTTTTTGCTTTCTGAGCGTTCCACTTGTCATGAGTTTTCACAGAACAGGCAGAAACCTTATCTTCCTTAAGTTCTTCTTAGAACTTTGCCTACTGGACAGTGGTATTAAATTTTACTGTTTTGCAGCTGAGCAAAATAGTTATAAGCATAATTCTATCAGGATTAACAGACTACGGTTCTGGTTCAGCCCAATACTTTAAACATCTGCACAATTCTCTTTTTCTAGGTGATTCAGTAGTGTTCTGCTGAACTAAGCCAACATGTTAGCCTGTATCAACCATAATGGTAAAATTTGCTCTTCTACTAGTCACTTTTATCAGGAATCTGGTGATCCTGGAACGTGCCTTCTTGAGATGCAGGAACACCCTTTACAGATGCTTACTATCTCTAACATATAGAAAGATGGAAAAAATACTAGTTCTATATAGTCTCTTAGAACCACCAACAGGTTTAAAACTTACCTTGGAAGTTTAAAACGCAGAAGACGAAATGCAGCACAGACTCCTTCAGAAGTTAGGCAATGGTAGCGTTCAAAAAGTTGCATGGAAGCTCTATGCAAGCAATGCAAACAAAGCACCAGCCTGCCAAGTGCGAGTGTGATCATGTATTTTCCAGGTGAATGACTGCTGTGACAAGATCCTGGGTTATCTGCATGGCCCACTTCTATACACCATCTGTGGGAACAGAATTGGATGAAGCTAACGATATAGCCTTGCAGTCCACTGCCGAGAGGATACCTATTATACCTCATAAGTGGTTTCGTCACTGGTTACTCACCAGCTTCTGGTAAGCTTTTAATTTACACGGTGGAGGATTCCCCACAAGTTTTGTGTGTGGGCACTAGTCACTTTATTTATTTCATTTTGACACTTATATTGTCACCAATCAAGCACCTGAACTTTGCAAGGATTATGCTCATATACGATGGACACTGTTTAGTAGCACCTGCATTTATATCATGAACTTTGAACCATGAGCACTGAGAATGTTTATAAGCACTAAGTCACTTTAACTTTGGTGGTCTTTTTATAGTTGACTTATTTATATATATGATTCATTTATATCTGCGCTGCATAGACACTGAGATATATGCTGGGTCTGTACTGGGTGAGCTAACCAGGTCAACCCATTACGCACTTTTTATTTATATCTACACATTACTGTAATATATTACATTTATTTGTGTTGTGCTTAATACCATTTTAAGCACATTTCTGTGACTCTGTCTTAAAGCAGCAAAGAATCTTAAGCTCAGCCAACTCTCCTGACAGCTCTGTACTGGACTCCTGGCAATCAACAGGAGCCTTGAGCTCCAGACACACGATCCCAGTCTCTCTATGGGCAGTCCTCCACTAAATCCTGTCCTTGGGCTCACTGCACATTTCACTACAGCAACAAGAGTGGTGGGCATGTCTACAGTGCAGCCATGGCAGCAGAAAATGGAAAACATTCTTGGCCCTGTTGCTAGGGGCTGACATAGTCCAGGCTGCAGCAGAGGCCAATGAGTCCCACCCCCCCCCCTTTCCCCTGTGCTTCCCCTATTCCTGTGGTCTGTCCCTGGTAGGAAAGGAAAATGAACTGCAGGATCAAGGGAGGAATGAGCTGCTGAAAGCCTGAAGGGGCCAATGTCGTGCTTAAATTCTACCATTGGTCTCCCTCTTACCTTGCCTTGGCTCAGGGCCCTGAAAGTCCTGCCTAATCAGACACGAACACACTGGTATGAAGAGCAGAGACTTGCTTATTGGGCGTGGTCCATCATGTTAAGTACAAAAGTAGGTAGGTTGGATCATTTCTGCCTACCAATCAGATACACATATAATGCATATTATGATAAGTGTGTTAGATGACAGATTTCCTTTATAATAAGAACACCTCCTTATTCAATTAACCAATCATAGAGATACACATATTAGAACATATGAATTATTCATGACTTACAGACTAGTCTTTAAACTCAAATTTTCCATTAGACAGCTTCTTTTAGCTGTCTCACTACTTGGCTATTCTTGAATTTATAAGTTCCTTGTTTAAATTTCACTTTTATTATATAACTTTCTCAAATATGCTTAGAGCAAATCTTCAAAACAGATCCTAAAGTAGCACTCTACAGCCTGAAATATTATTCATTACTATATTAAACAATTAATTAACCCTTCAACCACTAACCGTCACTACATACGGCATGTGAACTCTCCTCTGGGTTGCTGGGTAAAATCCCAGCCTGCGAATACAGCACATTATGCCTTGTATTCTGGGGGAATCCAAATACTGGTGGGCTTAAAGCAGAACTTTACACATAACAACTTGATAAAAAATAATGTTCTTTAGCAAGGAGCATACATTCCACTTTAATAATTATGCTACCAAAATGTGTGTTGTGAAATGCTTCCAGCATTGTTCCTGTATCTGATGGAGACTGCCATTTTGCTGAAGCCCAAAGCCCCTGAATAACAGTAAATCTTTAGACTGTCAACTGATCGAGCTCTACAAATTCTGCACAGTGCCTAAAAATAGATAGCAACTGAGCATGTGCAGAGCAGGGTGAGGCAGTGTATTACTGGATTTTGGCACTTTTTTTTTCATCAATAAATGTTTATTGTTTTTCAATAACATTGTACAGAGTTATGTTATAAGGAACATAGTAGCACATCGGATAGGTACAGTAACACAATGGTTAAACTGGCCTGAAAATCAAATATTGGTACAGTTATTACTATAACAGTGTTTGTAACAATCTAATCACCGTAGACAATACAAATCGTAATTTTTTCCGCGTGGTCAGTATAAGGTATGCATTATGTAGACATATTAATTAATGATTTCAAGCATTGGGCCATATCTCCCAGGCTTCCTGGAACTTTTTATAAGTTCTTGAGTTGATTGCTAGTAGTTTTTCTATTTTTTTTTTTGTGTTTACTGTGGCAATCACCTCTGATAAGTTGGGGGTTAGTTGTGATTTCCATTTCTGTACTATTGATGATTTAGCAGCTAACAGTATGTGTGTGATCACATTTCGATATTCTATCGGGAAGTTGTCAATTCCCACGTTTAGGAGAGCGAGTTTTGGATATGTTGGGGTAAGTATTCCTGTGCGACTGGAGATGAGTTGGAAATACTGGTTTCCAAAAGCTGGTGAGAGCTGGGCATTCCCATAATACGTGTACAAGGTTTCCTATTTGGCCGCAATTGCTCCAGCAGTATAGGAACTTCAAGTAAGATTTTTGCTAACCTGAATGGTGTGTAGTACCATCTGTTGGTGATTTTTAAGGTTAATTCCCAATGGGCGTTACTGAGAGAGGCCTTTGTAATGGATTTGAAGGCTGATTTCCATTGTTCAGGGGTAATCAGGCAACAGAGTTCTCTTTCCCAATGTTCCATTGAGTTTGTTTTTGTAAATAGTGCTGTGTTTTGTAGAATATTATAGAGTAAGGATATTCCTTTAAATTTGGAGTTTTTGTTGTGAAAAATATCCATGCTTTTTGGTGAGCAGGAAGACTATTTAGAGGGTGTTTGTTAAGAAAGTGTTTTATTCGATTGAGCGTGTATGTTGTTGTTGTGGGTAGATTGTATTCTTTTATGAGAGATTCTGTGGATTTGGCTTGGTCTTGGTCATATAGCTGTTTGGCCTCTGTGATACCTCTTTCATATAGGGATTTAGTATTCAACATAGGAATCATGGCTTGTAAGCATTTGGTAGGGAGGGGTGTATGTTTTAGCAGGTCATATGAGTTGTGAAATTTGGATAGGTGCCTCCATGCTTTTAGAGAAGCTTGCATTGTGACCGACCGGGAGGGAGTCAAGGTCCCATTTCTTCCATATGTCAGTTATAAGTAGTAGGCAAAGGTTTTTAGTGGGGGATTGTGCTTATTCTATTCCCACCCATAGGGGGATCTCTTCGCTGTGGACCCAATGTTTAATTTGGCTTAGTTGTGTAGCCCAATAGTAGCCCAGAATCTCTGGCATACCTGCTTCTCCCATGTTCCTGTTCCTGGTAAGTGCAAGTTTGGCGCATCACGCTCTTTTCCCTTTCCATATGAATTTGTGGAGGGTAGATGCAACTGTTTTCAACAGTTTTAGAGGTATTGGTATTGTTAAGTTTCTAAAGAGGTACAGGATTTTTGGCAGCGTATTAATTTTGAACACTGTGAGTTTGCCTCCCCATGATAGTTCTATTTTGGAAATCCTATCTAGCTCTTTAGAAAATGTTGTTATCGGGTTTAACGTTGTGTAGGCTTAGTTGGGATCCTTTCGCTGTGAGATTAATACCTAGATATTTTATCCCATCCTCACTCCATGGAAATGGAATCTGGGATTGGAGGAATTTTTTATGTGTTGTTTTAACTCCTAAATCAAGAATAACCGATTTTGAGGTATTCACCCTATATTATGATATATTGCTAAATTTTTGTAAGATTTGGTAAGCTGCAGGGAGAGATCTTGCTGGTCAGTCAACATTAGTATAATATTGTCAGCAAAGAGATTTATTTTGTGCTCCGATTTTTGAAAGGTGTATTCTTTTATGTCTGGGCCTCGATCTGATTATTTCTGCCAAGGGTTCTATGATTAAGTTAAAAATCTCGGGAGACAGTGGACAGCCCTGACGTGTTCCATTAGATATGTTGAATGGTTTGGATAGAGTACCTGACGTGTATACCTGTGCAGACGGATAGGAATATAAGGACAGTATGGCTGAACTTGTGACATATATTGCCATTGTACCCTATCGAACGCCATCCAAGGCTAGAAGCAGAGAAGGCCTTACATTTATTTCTGCAAAATCAATTATGTTGATTATTTTTCTCGTTGCATCCGAGGTCTGGTGACCCGATACAAACCCCATTTGATCTCTTTTTATGAACTGTGGGAGAACTTTCATTATACGTTTTGCTAGGAGTTTTGCAAAGATTTTGATGTCCATGTTTAGTAAAGAAAGTTGGATGGGGTGGTAGAGTCTTTCCCTGGCTTGGGAAGGCTCACTACATATGCCTTCAACATCTCTGGGGGTAGGGAGGATTCTGTCGTGGCTTTTGTGAAGACCTTTAATAGATAGGGATAAAGTATTTGCTGGAAGGATTTGCAGAATTCATTAGGGAATCCATCTGGGCCTGGGGATTTTCCGTTAGTAAGGGAAAGGATTATTTTTGATAGCTCGGATAGGCTAAAAGGTGCATTGAGTTCTTGGAGTTGTTCCTCTGTTAGGGTGGGTAGTTTTGCTTTTTCTAGAAATTCTTGGATCTCTATGGTGGTGGGTTGAGAAGTGGTGGGGTCATCCTTTAAATTGTAAAGGTTACCACCGTAATAAGATGAAAATTCATCTGCTATTTCCTGTGGGTGAGTGATTTGTTTGCTGGGAGGTGGGGTTAACTAGGTGGGATATTCTAGTTTTTGCTTGCCTAATTTTAAATCTGTTTGCAGATATTTACCTGTTAGCATGTGTATAAGTGGTTAATTTAAGTGTGTGTCGTATTGGTCAGCTAGCAAGTTTCTCATTTCCTGCCTAAGCTTTAAGAGAGCTTTAAGAGAGAGTCTGAGGTCGAGGAATTAGGGTGCTGTTTGTTCTGAGTTTCCAGGGTGTGGATGTCCTTTAATAAATTTGTAAGTTTAATGTTATAGGTCTTTTTTGTCCTTGAGCTTTGTTGAATGCATATGCCCCTGATATAGGCCTTTTGTGCATTCCACAGAGTCCATGGGTCTGTCACAGATTGAGAGTTTATCTCAAAAAATCCCTGAAGACGTTGAGAAATAGTTACAGCATATAGCGGATCTTGCAGTATTCTAAGGGTACATCGCCAGACAAAGTTTATTTCTTGGGGTGACTTCTCCTCTATGGACGAGAGAATTGCAGCATGGTCTGACCATGTCATGTCCTTTATCATAGAGGAGGAGACTCTCCCGAGCAGTTCAAGGTCTGTTACAAAAAGGATTGATGTCTGGAGGAGCAGGACGTGAAATCTCTTTCTGAGGCGTGTTGACACCTCCAGACATCATATACCTGCTCTTCATGGAATAAGGAACTAAGAGATCCCAAACTCCTTTTAGTGCCTGATGTTGAATCTATAAGTGGGTCAACAGTTAAATTAAAGTTCCCGCATATTAGCAAATGTCCTTACGTTTTGGGAGGTATTTTTTTAAACAACCTGTGAAGAAAACGGAGATGATTATTGTTAGGTACATATATATTTACCAATGTGAATGGGACTTTGTTTATATCACATTCCAGGATGATAAAGCGACCATCAGTGTCCAGTACAGATTTTTTTAGGTGAAAGGTGTTTGATTGCTACCAGTACTCCTTTTTTCTTGTGTGGTGCATTGGCTTGGAACATGTGTGGGTAGTCCCTGTGTTCACATCGAGGGTGGTTGTCTACTTGGAAATGTGTTTCTTGAACACAAACTATGTCCGCATTGGATGTAGTTGCCTCCTTCCAAAGTGAAAATCTCTGCATGATTGAGTCTATTCACATTTATAGATATAATCTTAATAGGCATTGTGTATAATTTATGCTTTTGGGGATTATACACCTGATGCATACCGACCATGTATGTTCTTCGGTCGTAGTGAAGCAATTGACCTTACTGTTGCTGTATATGACTCCAGTCCCGGTGAAGGACAGAATGTTCTCAGTCTGTGTATTGGGTTCCTCTTCTGGCTGTGCTACTTGTGTTGAACATGTAACTTTAACTGTATGAAAAGAAAGCCACGTCCGTGACTTGTAAACAGGTCGAACTGTTGTGAGGGTAACAGGGGCCATGTGGATATTTTCCTATCCTTGGCCTGGGACTTAAGTAGGTAGATTATGTGGTGGCATAGTGTGGGCACCTCCATTAAGCAACAGTTTTTTGCTGATCTCTTCCGAGATACCACTTGCCATTCATTTGTGAGGGTAGTGGGTGTTTTGGGTGACCCTGTTGTTGGTGGTTGTCGAGGCAGGATTTCCCATTTTTGGAGTAGTTGAATGTCATCCTCCAAAGATTATATTAGGGAAGTTGTTCCATTGTGTGTGATCGAGAGAGTTGCTGGATACTTCCAGCGATGGGATATACTGTGGTTTCTTAGAGCCTTAGTTATTGTAGGCCAGAGAACTCCTCTGGTAGTGAGGATGATTTCTTAAACTCCGAGGTGATTAATTCTTTGGTTTGGTAGTAGTGGACTTTCAGTAGCACATCCCTCGGTAGTTCTGTGGCAATGAAGGAAGGTTTGGGCAATCTATGGATTCTGTCTATTGCCAACTCTGCAGGGGATAGCGTTGGAGCCAGCCTTGAGAAGAGGTTTGTCACATATTGGGTCAGCTGGTGGGGTGCGACAGTTTCAGGAATCCCTATTATTTTAATGTTAGATCTCCTGGATCTATCTTCCAGGTCTGTGACCTTTGCCTTTAGCCATTCAGTGTCCTCAGAGTGGTTGTCATGTGCGTCAACCATTGTGTTAAATGAATTGACATATTCTTCCATGGAGGATTTCACTATGTCCACCCTCTGTCCCATATCCTGCAGTTCATGGCGAAATTGGGTTACACAGTCTTTGATATCTGCTTGTAATGAGGCTCTAAGGGAGATTAGCATCTCTTTAAGCATTATATCAGAGATAGATTGTCCCTGTGTGGGAAACACATCTAGAAGGTCTGTGCGGGTGAATTAGTTTCAGAGGCCTGTGCAGGGCCCAGTTCCATATCCACCTCCTGCTCTGGTGGGGTTTCCCGGCATGACTTTGTTTTAGCCGGGCTTCTTGTGGAGGATGATGAGAAGCCTGAGGAGTCCCCACTGTCGGGGTTTCCTACCTGCTTGCTGGTAGAGGTTTGGTGGCTACCTGTGTGAGCTCCGGATCCCTTGTCTCCCATGTGCTGCGATCGTGGGCCGCCGCCATTTTATTGTGGCCTGCGGCCTGGCGGGTGGAAGAAGCTCGCCAGCTTTTGGAGCTGGGCTTGGTGCTCCTTGTGGCAGGGCATCGCTGGTTGGTCTGGGGGAACTCCGGAGCCGAGCGCAGTCTGTGAGGCGTGTGGAGGTGTCCGTTGAGTCGGATAGTCCCGGGTGGCTGAGCGGACCAACTGGACTATGTGGCCGGACGCCACGCCTCCCCCCCCAGGCACCTATTTTTAATGTTTTAGATAGCTATACCTGCAAAGCCTGAAGTGATCTATCAGGACTTAATTTTCTGTCAAAAGTTCCACTTTAAGGAAAGGGAGGCTACTATCTAATTATATATGTGAACGTTTTGCCATTTTTTGCAAACCTGGACATGAACTAGTAAACCTTACAAATCGTCTGTGAAAAAAAAACTGACAATTGAGTACAAAGAACTCACATAAAATAGCTGTTGGCTTTGGGGTGTGACCTTGTAATTGTTTTATTATACCTGCTGTTATACTCAGTGGGGGAGATAAACTAAAATTGGTGCACTCAGAATCTGGTGCAGCTGTGCATGGTAGCAAATCAGCTTCTAACTTCAGTTTGTTTAATTAAACTTTGGCAATAAGCCCTAGTTCACACTGAACACAGGTTTGAAATCCTGCATGTCAGTGAGTTCGGGGCAAATTGTAAAACATCTGTGTGGGTTCATGCACAGATGTCTATTGAAATCACCCCCAAACTCAGCAAAAGTAGTGCCGGAGCTACTTTTGGAAATCAGTGCGGCGCCGCATTGATTGGGACAGTGTCGATGCCGGCAATAGGCTGCGATTTGGCATGGGATTTAACATGTCAAATCATGCCTATGTAAACTGAGGCTTAAACCTAGAAGCTGATTGGTTACAATGCACCTGTATGCACAAGTTTTAGTAAATCTCCCCCACTCTGCCTTGACTCCTTCACTTGTTATCTAATGTTACCCAGAACTCGTGATAAGGGGAACTTAGTCAAATTTCTTATACTAGTTTCAGTGTTTAACTGATAGAATTAGTTGTCACTGATTAACTTTACCTGTTGTCCAGAGTACATTATGATATATCGGTGAAGTCACATCCAATTTCATAAATGAAAGGGTGCATAGTCCTCCATGGGAACCCTTTCAAAAGATATGCATGACCTGTTATGTATCCATAACATCCAAATAAAAAACGTATCCCCATTTAAAGCAAATAGGCAAATATGTGCACAAATAATAAAAAGCTTAACCATCATTTTGTTCAGTGATTTTGTACGTCTTTTTCAGAAGTTTGGAAAAGCAATAAAATCATAAAACTTTCTGTTAATCCACAAAATGTACAATTATACTTTTAATTCTGCTTGATTGCTACTTAGCACAGCTGTCACTTATTCTTTTAAGGTGCTGAATTAAGCACAAACTAATTTGCTCATCTTACTGCTTATCCAAATGTCTAAAATATACCTGATAAGGAAATAAAAGAGACAATAAAAATGTACAGTAAATTAGAATATGGAGATATGTAATTTTAGTGGTCAGGAGATGAGAATGACAGTAAGAAGGCAAGTGATAGAAAGGATGTTTCTCTTCTGGAATTCACAACAGAGTGAGAAACTCATTGATCCAGGAGCTGAGCAGAACAGACCTTGAGCCCTGGTTTACATTGGTGCATTTAGGCATGCAATTTGACATGTCAAATCGTATGCCAAATCGGTGGCAATTGCCGGCAATGGCACCATCCTAATCGGTGCGATGCTGTATTTGCGGCGCCGCACCGATTTCCAAAAGTCGTCTTTGTACTACTTTTGATGATTTCCATTGACATCTGTGCAGAAACCCATACAGATGTCTCTGAAATCGTAGCTGAAATTGGGACTGACATGCGGGAATGAAATGGTGCGAGTTCAGCTGAACTCGCACAATTAAATTCCTGCACCAATGTGAACCTAGAGACAGTTGAGGAAGTTTTGGCATTTTACAAAGCTGCCTCCTAGGTGTCTCCCATCTTCTAGGTATGTGCAGCTGGAAGGAGGACTGTGACACACCAAGAATGCACTGTCCTACCTATATTTCCCTGGCATGGAAGAGAGGAATCCGCTCAGGTGAGTAATAATCACCTTATCTCCAGGTGCTCATCCAGTCCGCAAGCTGTGCAACGATTCAATCCAAAGAGTTGTGACGGCACTCAATTGAGGTGAAGCTTAAGTAGTGATTTTATTGAAAAATCCAAAGTTTCAAGATAACATCCATAAATCTCATTATGATTAATTGAACGAAGGTTCATGAAATGCGTTAATCCATCTGCACATTTCTGCCATGCCTTGTATGCTCCTGCCTGTATATTTTATGGATGTTATCTTGAAACTTTGGATTTTTCAATAAAATCACTACTTAAGCTTCACCTCTATTGAGTGCCGTCACAACTCTTTGGATTGAACTATATTTCCCTGTTGGCCTGGAAATCTTTGAAACTTTGCAAGAGAAACCCAATGACTTCTACGTCTTTTTCTTTTTAATCAACATATGCATATATCTTATGCTTTTCCTACACCGTAAATTCTCAGCAGTGCTTTTTTTCTCAAGAAACAGAGTCATGAAAAAAATATGTAGAGTGCTATTGTTGACCTGTGTTACTAGTTACCTGGAGGACTTGAAATACATTTTGAGATTAGGACTTTTTGCCAACATTTATTTGTTGTATGATTGTTCCTTACCTGGTACTCATAAGTATTAAAGCCATACAGCCTAGGAAAAAGCATTTTTTTCATAAGGAAGCCGATAATAGCTGTTCCCATATTTCTTTCATGGCAGGTGTACTCAAAGAGGAGCTACAGCCAGGTTTCCAAATTTAAAAGACAGCAGCTACAAAAACTGTAGCTGCTAACTTGTAACAAACAGACACTCACCTGTCCAGGGATACAGCGCTGTCCTCGACCAAGCCGGTTCTTTGCAGGTTTCAGGTTGCCAGCCTTAGCATGTTAACTGTAGGGGGCTGTCCATGACTCCTTGAGGCTTGACAACCAGCTCCCCACTGCGCATGCACAGGTCAAGCTGAACCCTGTAAATAGTCCTGCAGCCTACCCTGGGACCTGTGACATGTCCCAGAAAGCTACAGGCAGGGAGGAAAGCCAAAAATCTGCTAGGATCGCCTAGACAATCCAAGCAGAAGTGGTAGCGGGTACCTGCCAAAACTAGGTGCCCGCTCCCCCCAAAATAAAAATATTTCAAATATGGCAGAGGAGGGTAGAGGAGGAAGAAGAGTGGAACTGCCCCTTTTCAGTGAAGTTCCACTTAAACATCTCACTAGATGAACTATTACTAGGGGGGATTATACACCCCCCCCAGTAATATTATATATAGATCCATATATAGATCCAAATATGGCAGAGGAGGGGAGAGGAGGAAGACGAGTGGAACTGCCCCTTTTCAGTGAAGTTCCACTTAAACATCTCACTAGATGAAATATTACTAGGGGGGGTTATACATATTCACGTTATTTTGTTGCAAGCTGAAATTGTGTTGATTTTTTTCTGGTAGACTTGATCTTTTTTATACATACTACTTCAAGCAAGTCTTTTAAATCTTAGTTTGCTAGCACTGCAGTGTTATGTCTGAATTTTGTGTTGCACAGGTCACAACATTTGAAAATACCACCCTGTCTTTTTCAATGGCAGAACTCTTAGCTTTAAATACCCTTCTTTCACAAAGTTTGACAGACCAACCACAAAATCGATATCATTACAGAGGAAACGCATGTAACACATGGAATTGTAACTAGCCAAATTTAGTACACAGAGCAAAAATTACAGTGTAGACAAGAAAGCCACTGACATGATATGTGAAAGGCTTTGCAATGGTATTGTCTCTGTGGATTTTTCAGAGTGCAGCAAAAATCATCTGAAAGACTGGAAGAGAGACATGTCGCAAATATATGTCATAATATCTTTCAGTTATTTGCAGTTCAGTGAATATACCGTTATTTTATTCACAGAGGATGAGTAAAATATGCTCCTAATTAACTGAATTTTGGGGAATTTATTATAAAGAGATCATTTGTTGAATATTCAAACTTGCATCAAAACTTCACCAAGACCTCAGTTCACATATATGGTTGATTTACAAAAGGCAAATAGGCTGTTCACTTTGCAAGGGGAGTAACACTTTGAAAGGAAATTTCCCTTACAGCTTAGTAAATGTGGTGCAATTTCACTTTGCAATGAATACCCAATCATGTGCAATTAAAATAAAATAAACAAAAATCTAAGCATTTTGCTTGCACATGATACAATGATTAAAATCAGCTGAGCTTCACCTTATTCCCCTTCAGCTTAGTGAATGTGGTGCAGTTTCACTTTGCATTGAATACCCACTGTGGGCCGCACAGTGGTGTAGTGGATAGCAATTTTGCCTGGCAGCAAAAGGGTCGCTGGTTCAAATCCCAACCATGACACTACCTGCTTGGAGTTTGCATGTTCTCTCTGTGCCTGCATGGGTTTCCTCCGGATACTCCAGTTTCCTCCCACACTCCAAAGACATGCTGGTAGGTAAATTGGATCCTGTCTAAATTGGCCCTAGTATGTGTTTGTATGAATGTGAGTTAGGGACCTTAGATTGTAAGTCCCTTGAAGGTAGGGACTGATGTGAATGTACAATGTATATGTAATTCGCTGCATAAATTGACAGCGTTATATAAGTACCTGAAATAACTAAATAATACCCAATCATGTGCAATTTATATAAAATAAACAAAAATCTAAGCATTTTTGCTTGCACATGATCAAGGATTAAAATTAGCCGAGCTTCACCTTATTCACTAAGATCTGCGTAATTTGTTCTTGCAAATTATAACTTCACCTGCAAAGTGAACAATCTGTATGCCTTTCGTAAATAAACCCCAATGTGTTAGGCTACTTGGGCAAATTTAATCTCTTGCTGCTGGACGATACTTGCTGTCAGTCACCTCATTAGTATAAGGTCACCATGGAGAATTTGAATCATTTAATGCTACATAAATGGCTAGTGATTAAAGGCATGGCTTATTAGGGCCCCACACTGCCCAGAACAGCGTATTTCTGCGGCGGGTACAGCCAGGTGTTTCTGATCACCCTTGGAGAGAAAGCCTGTACAAATCAATGACTGACACTGTCTGCATGTAATCACACTTGGAGTCATTAGCAGTGGTTAGTAACATATGTATGCCCCTGGATCTGAACCATATGAGTCCAGGGGTGCACATCTCTCTCTAACCGCAGGTATTCACTCCATGAGCCTGTCATTGCTTTCTACAGGGTTGCTGTCCGTGGTTGATCAGAAACATCTGGCCGTACCCTGCGCAGAAATATGTTGATCTGGGCACTGTATGGCCTTAATTGTCTGTGTGCATCAGCCCAAAGTGCTAGGAGTAACAAATAAACATTGCAAAAATAAGGTGGAACAAATGGCTCCCCATGCAGAAAGCCACACAATAGCATGTGGTAGAATATAATGAAGATCAGTTAGCATAATTGCACAATGTTCAAATAATAAATGCTACAATATGTTTCAAATGCTATTTGTGTAGCTTACTCAATAGGGAGTTTTTTTCCAACTGTTTAACGATCAAGTGCTACTTCTAGTGATTAATCACCAGTGACTTTAGTAGCATTATTTAGATACTGAAAATTGTTTTTGTAGCTCTAACCTAATGAAGTGACTGCCAGCAAGAGGTTACGTCACTTGGTAGCAAGAATTTAACTTGCCCAGGTAGCTTAGCCTGTAAAGCCCAACTCCAGACTTAAGCCTCGTACACACGGGACGACGATCACACGTACGACCGTGTTGAATCGTATGTTGGCTGTTGTATGCAGCATAATGACTGCACTACACGATCGTACGTCCGGGGAAAGAACGTTCAGGTGCATGTAATTAGCATCCAGCCATTCCTGACTTCTGAGCATGCGTGTTTTGCACAATACAACTTGTTGTACCAACTGCTCTGTACACACGATACAACGGTCGTATGAGAGCTTGTTGGTACGACCAAGTTTTCTAGCCTGCTCATACAACTCCCCTTGTACGACCGTCGTATGTTTGACTGTTCAAATCGTGCATACGAACGATCGATATCGCATACAACTGTCGTGAGTACGACCTGTTGAATGCGATCGTCGTCCCGTGTGTACGGGGCATAAGTTATGAAAAAAAAATAGTCCTCAGCAATTCCTTTTTATCAATAGATGTCCTCAGTCTTTGAGTTTGAATGACCCCCAGAATCAACTAGGAAGAAAAATTACATCTTGTGAGTGTAGGGTATCATAAATCTGTACCCTAGGGGAGCATCACTATATTGCCCTATGCTCACAAACAATGATGCAGAGTGCAGCACTAATTTCTGCATGTCAGTTCCATTCTCAGCATCTTTGAGAACCTACCACCACTGGAGAAGATCCAAAGAGAGAGAGAAAACTATGCATAACTGGCCTGAAGACATCTTGAAAAGGTAAGTATAAAAAAGCTTAGCCTCTATACTACACCACTGCATTAAAAACAGGCATGATTCTGTGATGGACACCACTGCATGGGCTCAGGAATACTTCCAAAACTCACTGCCTTTGAACACAATTCACTGTGCCATACAAAAATGCAAGATAAAGCTCTATCATGCAAAGAAGAAATCATATCTGAACATGATCCAGAAACGCTGCCATCTTCTCTGGGCCAAAGCTCATTTAAGTGGGTCTGTTGCAAAGGGGAAAACTTTTTGGCAACCATGAGTGCCACATCCTCTGGACTAAGGAGGGCAAGGATGTCCTGACTTGTGATCAGCGCTCACTTCAAAAGCCCACATCTTTAATAGTACGGGAGTGCATTAGTGCGTATGAAATGGGCAGCTTGGAAAGGCACCATCAGTGCTGAAAGATATATCCAGGTTTTAGAGCAGCATATGGTCAGGCAAAAATGGAACAACATTCTTCTCCAAAAACTGGTCTCAGTACCCAGTTTATAGAGTGGTGTTAAAAGAAGAGGGGATGCTAAACTGTGGTATACATGGCCCTGTCCTAACTTTTTTGAGAAGTGTTGCTGCCATCAATTTCAAAAATATCTTTTTTTTTTTTAATTGTACATTTTATCAGTTTAAACATTTGATATGTTTTCTATTGTGAATAAAATATGAGCTTAAGAGATTTGAAAATCATTGCATTCTGTTTTTATGTAGATTGTACACAGCATCCCAAATTTTTGTAGAATAACCACTGAGACATGTGCACATGTATTAGAGAGATGTACTCCATAAAACATTTCCCTGATATGTGTTTCATCTGTGTATTAATGTTTCCCTGGAGTTCAGCTTTAAAGCGGTATTAAAGCCAAAAGGTTTTTTTAGGATTTTTTCCCTTTGGTTTTACCTGGTGATATGGCCAATAACACACTTCCTGTGAAAGGGGGCTTCTCTATCTATGAAGGAGTATTGGACAGTAGCACTGTATGAAGAATAGTGTTAGATGGACTAGAAGATGTAGATGGACTTTACAGCGCTAGCATTTACAGAATCTTTTTTTTGTTTGAGCTTTTAACTTAATGCATAAACACTGACTATTATAAGCACCTCAGCCAGTGTTAAATGGTTTGTCTCAACCATCTAACTTCCACTTTTGTTGGACAGCTTGGCCTTTTAACCACTTGCCGTTCCTCCGACCGCCAAATGACGGCGGAGCAGTGCGGCTCTCGTGGCAGGCGGACGTCATATGACGTTGCCCCTTTAAGCCGGGATTGCACGCGATTGGGCACATCCCAGCTCTGTCGGTGGTGGCGGGGGTATAAAGGATAATACTGCGCTTAATCTAATGAGTAAAATGAAAGCAGCTGGCACAACAATAACCCTAAATTGTCTAAATAAAACGAAAACCAAAAAGTGCAGCGCTGATTAAATGTAGTCAAATGAATGTATCAACAAATTCATTGAAACCAGTCCAGATAGTTCACACTAGTATGTATATAGTCCTAATGGTCAGGATCCAGGGTTTGATAATAAGACACGCTTCCTCAGCTTGTAGCAAATCCAATATTGGGAATAAATAAATACCCTTACCAGATGTACTCTGGGGAAACGCCTTAAATCATGGATACGCTCCAAGGAAGAGATCTTTCCACCAGCTTCGGAGCTCCAGTCAAGCAAACCCGATCCACAGGAAACCTCCACCTCCAAGGGAATAACCATACATCCAAGGTGTCCAGAGAAAGTACAAACACTCGGAATGGTAGGTAGCGGTGCCTCATAGGGAAAGAAAGGAATCTCCCATAGTGTAATATTGTTTAACCAGAAAATTTTATTAAGGTAAAATCGCACTTACATGCATAAAGGATAAAAGAAGCTTCACATGGAATTCCAACGTCTAAGAACAAGCGCAATGAGCCGGAGTAGACCCTCCTCACCCGACGCGTTTCGTCCGATAGGACTTCAACTGGGGCATGGGTCTACTGTTCATCATTGCGCTATATATATACCATAAGTAATTAATCAATTACTACCATGATTGAGCCCTCCCTTCCGGGTCAACCCTCAGAGTATCAAACCTCAGTCTGAATTTAAACAATAAAAATTCTGATTAGCCAAGAAGGGTGACCTGGGACTAAGACAATTCATGATAGGTAGATGTTAAACCAAGCCTCAATGTCACTCATGACCCTAGAAAACGTCATTTCCGGGTGTATACATTTAGGTTATAAGAAAACTAACATAGTACCTATAAAACGTACGGACTTCTCCTATATAATAGTCCTATAAGATAAATGCCAAAAATAGACTAAAATAAAAATAAAAACAATCAGAAAACGTCAGGAATGTAAGCAAAATATCCCCTGAGATGCACAGGAAGTGATGCGCGGGAAGTGATGTCAGCGCTCATCATCTGAAATGCACAGGAAGTGATTCGGGGGAAATGATGTCAGAGCTCATCCCATAAGCAAAATATCCCCTAAAATGCACAGGAAGTGATGCGCGGGAAGTGATGTCAGCGCTCATCATCTGAAATGCACAGGAAGTGATGCGGGGGAAATGATGTCAGCACTCATCCCATAAGCAAAATATCCCCTGAGATGCACAGGAAGTGATGCGCGGGAAGTGATGTCAGCGCTCACCATCTAAAATGCACAGGAAGTGATGCGGGGGAAATGATGTCAGTGCTCATCCCATAAACAAAACAACTCTCACTGGATCCTTAGGAGGTGAGCATAGATGGGTGTATCCAAAGTATGTATCACATCTAACACACAGGAAATACAATACCGGAAATGAGCGCACAGAAAATAGTGAAACGGAAATGATGTCAGTATTAACTGCGGACATCATGTTGTAAGAAATATTCTTATAAACTCTCGCTCACTTAAGCTAATAAGGGGAACGAACAACTTCCGTCCATTCACATAAGGCATGAAAATGGGCGTATGTTGTTAAAAAACTGACCTGGGCATGTCTCTGCGGTCATGTGACTTCCTACCAGACCGACATATATATGTCACCGTTAGGAAACTTCTGATTGGTCGGTAAACTACCTCTATGCAGACCTACGTTTACTTGAACCAGTCGGGGTTGAACTTGAAGAATAGGAGTCTAAAAGTTGATAAACTACCCCGGAAATGACGTGTCCCAGAGGTTACATCTAAATACATATACTGTAAATAAACATTAGAAGAACCATAAGCCATGGGGGGATAAAAATCATCATAAACATCATCATGGCTTATCATCATAAAAAATCCATATAAAATACCAACATAAAAAATTATAAAAAGTCGTAAAAAACCAGGATACTAGTACTGAAAGAAACTATCAAATCTGAAAACCGATTATGCTTGGTTGATGAAGGCATTGATATCCCATTGTACGTTAATTCCTTTGGGATGATAAGTGTTTAATTCATAAATCCAATATGTCTCAAGACGTGATACGCCTCTAGTGGTAGCCCCTCCCCTCCACGGAGCCACATACTTATCAATGATAGTAAAGACTGTACTGGTGGGATCTCGCTGGTGGCACTTAAGATAATGTTTAGGGACAGTGTGCTTGGTGGATCCCTTAATAATACCCGTGATATGCTCGCCCATCCTGACTGAAAAAGGTCGGATGGTACGGCCAACATACTGTCTCTTACACGGGGGTCATATTACGAACATCCCTCTCTGCACATCTTTGAAAGTGGAGATGACAGTGGTTAGCATGTATGTGATACTTTGTAAAGTGATGAACAAGTTGGTTCTTGTATCATATAGATTATTGTACGGGCACATTCTCTGTCATACAACCGGCATGGTAGGCTGGAAAAAGTCAGTCCTACCCGCTCGTATAGTGCCCATAATAATTCCCTAGGTGGTTCGTGTGACAGGGATTTGTAATAGAATTCACGGTGGTCGCTCTAGGGTGGTCATGTCAGAAATGATAGTAACTATTCATACACCGAGGCACCTCCCCTCCCCGATGGTGATCTC
>BLSH010266667.1:142981-173145 GCA_018402905.1 Glandirana rugosa | reverse complement strand
CCCGGCACCCCTCAGTGACCACCACCAAACACCTGGCACCCATCAGTGACCACTGCCAGACACCCAGCACCCATCAGTGACCACATCAGTGACCACCACCAGTCACCCGTCACCCATCAGTGACCACCACCAGACACCCGTCACCCATCAGTGACCACCGCCAGACACCCATCACCCATCAGTGACCACCGCCAGTCACCCATCACCCATCAGTGACCACCGCCAGACACCCGCCACCCATCAGTGGCCACCGCCAGTCACCCGTCTCCTTTCAGCAAACTCCACCAGTCACCCATCAGTGACCGCCAGTCACCCCCACCCATCAGTGACCACTGCCAGTCACCCATCAGTGACCACCGCCAGTCACCCATTACCCATCAGTGACCACCGCCAGACACCCATCAATGACCACTGCCAGACCCGTCACCCATCAGTGACAATCGCCAGTCACCCGTTACCCATCAGTGACCTCCACCAGTCACCCATCAGTGACCATCGCCAATCACCTGTCAGAGACCGTCATCACCTATCAGTAAACATCACCTGTAAAAGTCTCACACATTTGGTATTGCCATACTCAGGGGCAGTAGTAGAATGTATTTTGGGGTGTCATTTTTGCTAGGTACATGTTATATGTTGGAAATATCATATGAATGGACAACTTTGTGTAAAACTAGAAGTGTTTTAATTTTTTTCCACAATTTCCAAAAACTACTAGAAAACAATTACATGTTCAAAAGACTCATTATGCCTCATAGATTATACATTGGGGTGTTTGCTTTCCAAAATGGGGTCATTTTGTGGGCAATTCCATTGTCCTGGTGCTCCAGGACCTTCAAAAGTGTAATAGGTGGTTGACAAATGAGATGTACAATTTATGCTCGTAGAACGCCTGAAGGTGCTAGTTCAATGTTGGGCCTCCGTATGTGGCCATGCTGTGTAAAAGTCTTACACATGTGGTATCGCCATACTCAGGCAGAGCCATAGAATGTATTTTGGGGTGTCATTTTTGCTAGGTACATGCTATGTGTTGGAAATATCATATAAATGGACAACTTTGTGTAAAAAAAATGTGTTTTCATTTTTTTCCCACATTTTCCAAAAACTACTGGAAAATAATGACATGTTCAAAAGACTCATTATGCCTCATAGATTATATGTTGAGGTGTTTGCTTTCCAAAATGGGGTCATTTTGTGGGCAATTCCATTGTCCTGTTGCTCCAGGACCTTCAAAATTGTAATAGGTGGTTGAGAAATGAGTTGTGTAATTTATGCTCGTAGAACACCTGAAGGTGCTAGTTCAATGTTGGGCCTCTGTATGTGGCCAGGCTATGTAAAAGTCTTACACATGTGGTAATATAATTTAAATAATTGTAAATAAATAATACATTTGAAATCAAATTGTCAACCGTGAACAGTGCAGAAAAGTGAAAAAAAAATGTGTGTGTATCACATGATACCATAAAAAAATATTCATACATTAGAATTTAAACCATTGTGATAAAGCATCAATTCATTAATAAAATATTAGAGAAACTGATAAATTAAGTGCTAGTGTGCTAATAAACAATTTGAAGTATTAAAAGTATTAAATAAAGTGCTAGCGTGCTGATAAACAGTTCATGTGCTTCAAATCCTTCACAGATGTGAAGATTCAACTCCCAGAAAAATATATATATATACAGTTCAAATCCCAAAAAAAAGTGCTTGGTGCTTCACTCATCAATCAATAAGTGCTCCAGTGCCGGAAAACCATTCCAAACGTGCTCTGTGCCACTCTCCTCCTCTTTCCTCCCCCTCTTTCCTCCTACTCACCAGAAATCGATGACCCACAGCTTTTCAGTCTGGGGCCAAACAAGCTTTTTCTGGTGGTTTAGATGCTATCAGGGTGGTGGTGCCTTTAAGAGCTGAATCCGTCTCAGAACCAGTAAGCCAAAAACCCTCGGAATCAAGGTAGAGCAGACATAGTGTAATATTGTAAGGAAAACTTTAATTGCGCAAAAACAGATTAAAAACTCACAAGAATTCCAGTAAAATCAAGCAGTGTGTCAGTTTTCCAATGCAGCGCTGAACTTCCTCTCAAGCCGCCGATATGCGTTCCACGGACACTGGAAGTGACATCGCGCGCTGACCACGGACCGGAAATTGCGTCAACGCGTTTCGCCCCACCCACAGGGCGTCATCAAGGACCTTGAGTAGGAGGAAAGAGGGGGAGAGTGGCACAGAGCACGTTTGGAATGGTTTTCCAGCACTGAAGCACTTATTGATTGATGAGTGAAGCACCAAGCACTTTTTTTTTGGGATTTGAACTGTATATATATATTTTTCTGGGAGTTGAATGTTCACATCTGTGAAGGATTTGAAGCACATGAACTGTTTATTAGCACGCTAGCACTTTATTTAATACTTTTAATACTTCAAATTGTTTATTAGCACGCTAGCACTTTATTTATCATTTTCTCTAATATTTAATTAATGAATTGATGGTTTATCACAATGGTTTAAATTCTAATGTATGGATATTTTTTTATGGTATCATGTGATACACACACATATATATTTTTTTCCACTTTTCTGCACTGTTCATGGCTGACAATTTCATTTCAATTTATTATTTATTTACAATTATTTAAATTATATTGGGTTAAGGGGATTGGCAGCGCTGTGCTTTCTTTTTTTCATTATTGTCGGGTAGTTTTGTCTCCTGATTTTTTGCACATAGCAAGCTGCAGCAGGTTTAAACACCCCCCTCCCTCTTGAGTTGCATATTGCATCAGCACAGGTTGGTTAATATCACATATACCATCACTAAGTTAACAGACCAAACTTGGTTTTGTAGCAGTATTTCCTTTGTTCTTGAAGGGTTGTTCCTCCATTTTTTGTGTTTCTTATTTAAAATGGCCTTCTTTTAATTTAATATATGTGAAGCTGTAGGACTGCAGTTGTGCGGTCATCATGACGACACAGAATAAGCTGTATAAGAGTTGCACTGGATATTTTACACATTGCCTGTTATATCACCTGCAAGGTAGTTAGTAATCAAAGTGCAGACATGCTTTACATCATACAATAGATTCAGAAGTTTTAGTTTTGTCTTAAACTGTTTTATGATTTTTTTAGTTTTAGGCAAATTACTCCCTCCTGGTGATTTAAAAGCAGGTCAATTATTTAGCTAACAGGCAGAAAACTAGGCTTTTATAGTCTTTTCAAATAGGCTCTCCAGAGTGTAATAATGAAAGCAATTTATTGAATGCCTATGAGCTGGCTTTCCAAGCTGTGCACATTAATCTAACAGTATTTTCTAGTGTAACGTGTGCAAACAGATTGCACCAGCTAATCTACATCAAATGCTGCCTTTTATGCGAAAGGACAATGCCAGCTACTACATTCTACTATCAGTATGTCAGCCTATTTAT
This sequence comes from Glandirana rugosa, assembly GCA_018402905.1. Lineage (NCBI taxonomy): Eukaryota > Metazoa > Chordata > Amphibia > Anura > Ranidae > Glandirana > Glandirana rugosa. The sequence continues at coordinate 169,729 of BLSH010266667.1, read as the reverse complement.
TTAGGACAGTTTTGATAAGGTTCTTTTGTTAATGTCACCCAGTCAGTATTGTTCAGTTGTGATAACTGGAGGTTGTTAATAACAAATAAAACACAAATGCAAATGAAGCCAAAGTCTCTGTTGCTGATTTGAAAAAAACCAAAGATCAATCACTTGCACCCTTCTTAATATAGCCTTTAACCTTTAGGCCTCATGCACACAGGATGTTTTTTGACTGTTTTACAGCAGCTGTTTTTAGCTGCAGATGTTTTTTTTCTACAGTCAATAAACCCTCCATCATGTTATCCTAGGTGTTCATGCACACATAGGCTGTTATCAACTGTTTTTGGCTGGGTTCACACTGCAGCGATCTCAGAGATCGCATATGATTCGCACCGCACTGCAGTGTGAACCAAATGCGATCTCTGTGCGATGCAAATTCAGCCATAGAGATTGTATGGCTGAATTCGCATCGCAATCGGAGCAAACTCGCACAGGACCCTTTTTTTTCGCAGTGTCTGAATCGGATCGCATGGTGGTTCACACCATGTGATCCGATTCCTGTGCGAGTTTGCAGTTCGCAGTGCGACTGATTTGGGGGTGTCATTAACATTGACACTCCCCACAGTTCGCATACGGCAGTGTGAACTTCTGCTGGGAGACATTGATTCGCAGGGTTCCCGCATCGCTGCAGTGTGAACCATGCCTCAAGCAGTAACGTTTTTGAGCTGTAAAAAAAAAAACCAAGACCAGAGGGTTCTTTTGGACGTTTTTCAGCTGTAAAAATGTTAAAACACTCAAAAACGTTGATCCCCAATGTTTGGACGTTTTAGATCAATTGGAAAAAAAAAAATGCTGGCCCTTTAAAAAAGTGAAAAAAACTTGAAAAAACGGTGGTAATATAACATTGGTAAAAGCTGAAAAAAGCACTGATAAGCTACTGATGTTTTTTGGACTTTTTTTTAAGTCCTGTGTGGATGAAGCCTAAAGTAGAAGACTGGTCTCAAGTTATCTAAGCTTAAAACTGCTCCCAACCTTATTCTGAGCCCTATACTAACTAGCTTGTAAAGAAAAAGTGTCTAGTGCCTGGCTTCAGGGAGAGGAGAGAGCAGCTGCAATGGCTGCAGGGTATCTCTTGTCCATTCTCCCTCCTCTCCCTTGAAGCCGACACTGGGAGACGATCACTTGACCGGACTGGAGCGAACCTAGATTAGATAAGTATCCACATTTGGGCTAATTAGTAAAGGGCTTAGAATGGGGGTGAGAGCCAGTTTAAGCTTAGATAGCTTTAGACTGAACTCCTACTTTAATATTTAGATAGCCAACATGTGGAAGAGATGGAACCTCTGTCAAGTTTGATTGCTGTCTGTGTCCCTGCTGGGCAGATTCACCCCTATGTTTCTGCTAGTGGGCACCTGTTTCTGTTAAAGGGGTTATTTTTCCATCAAATTGACCTCAAGATTATTCTTCCTTTCTGTTGTGCCTAGATTTCAAGTTTGAAGGGAAGTCTATCTAGCTTGACACAAACAGCAAAAAATAAGCTAGCAGAAGAATGCATACACTTTAAACACATATATAAGGACATTAAGCATGCCCATTGCCTAGCACCACAAAACTGGAAACAAAGCCTGCCTATCTAATACACAAATATGGCTGGCCTATGTATGTACAGTACTGGCTTATTTATAGAAACATATTAATAAATATATATGGAATGAATATAATCCACACATATTGCAGGGTTACCCTCAGGAGCCAATATAGTGCATTCTCTGCTGTTTTTGGCTGCTAAAATGTATCATGGTAGTTATATACATTGTATATGCATGTAATCTTAAATTATTTACAAAGGCATATGAAACCTATTAACAATTTGAAATGGGAATAACCAATGCCTTTCAGTATGAATATACAATGTAAACACACTGCTGTTGTCTTCGCAATAATTTTCCTCTACTAGGATGTTATAGCAACATACATGTTAAGATCTGACATAAATTTAAAGCATCATGACCATTTTGGTTACTAAATAGCACAATTTGGTATACAGATCTCCACTTTAGAACTAACATAGGGACAGCTATGGAGGAAAGAGGTAGAGAGGGATTGGTCTTTAAAATAAGAACATAAAATTGGTCCAGCTGGACATTAGAATTCAATTCTGTAACTGTAGTAAAAAAATGCCTTGTACTACCCATCCCATATAAATAATCAATGCTGTGAAAGCAAAAGAGGTGGACCCTTTGTAACATAGCCAAACACCTCCCAACAAGAAAGGGAAACATCGCTAGCTTTCATTTACAATCATGTGCGAAAATAAGTTACACAATCATTTACAGGGTAGACCCAAACAAACAGGAAGCCAGTCCAGCACAAAAGTTACATAATTTACTTTATAAATAAACAAAATAAAAAATTGGACAATTTATCTTCATTCATCTAGAATTCCTGTTACCACCACTATGGGCAAGAGTACACACCTACTGTATAGCCTTTGTCTCAGTAGACCTGGGTCTTATTGCAACTGGTCCTGAAATGTACACTGAATCCCCACTGACTTGAAGGGGGCCACATAATGAGCCTAAAAATCCCCAGTATATAGTCTTGTTAGAATCAAGACGAAAGATAATTCATTACTGATGTAAACACTTGGGCTGCAGTTGTGGGTAAGTAAGGTGCTGGAGCTGGTCCAGTTAACTTATAAGGACTGTGGGGGTGGGTTAGCTGGTGATTTTATGGAGCATGGATTGTCTGTATACAGGGACCAGTGCGTGTTCTGTTTTACACCCTCAATGGACTAGTTCACTATATGTTGGAAAAACTTGTAGGAGGGCCCAAGTCTTAAGTGACAAATCAGAGAGAAACCACACACAGTTCTTAATGTTTTGGTTATCTTATATATTGAATATAGAGTAGCAGTAAATAATTATAACAGTACTTGTAGGCACAGATGTAAGGCAATAGAGCAGTTGGTGTTTACATAGTGTTACAAGGCTTGGCCTGTATTACCAGAGGGCAGCTTCTTTTGGAGGTGTGGTGGTGTACGGTAATGGCACTGTAATGTCACTGGGATGATCCCCACATTCCTACCAGAATGTTTCCTAAAGGCAAGTGTTGCCCCTGTTCTGACCCTACCTACCAGGAACCTTTCTCTGTGCTTTTCTCTCTCCTTAATAAGTGGGGTCTCTGTCCTTGACCTACCACTTGCTCCACTCAGGCACACTTGAATGATGCAGATAACCTATTTTAAAAGGTCCAGCACCAAGATAGCAAACAAAGTTCACTAGACAGCTGGTTCCTCTAAGATACCGACTGAGTCCATAAGGGGACAATTCCTCTAAAAGACTCCATTCCACCTGTTAGAGAAAGAACCTAAAGGTGGCATTTAGAAACTTAGGCAAAAGATCAAAAAAATATATCAACCATAGAAAGAACCTAAACATGGTATTTAGGTATCTAATATGGAAAGAACCCATAGGTGAAGTTTGACTCCACCTGTATAACCACACAGTGCAACCTACTGGACGGAGGGGGACCTGTACTTGCATGCAAACTGCAAATATACACCTTCCAGCAATATATGTTCCATGATTCACTCATACCTTCATATGTGTGAGCACCTTGAGTCAGCTTGGTTGCCATGACTGTCATCCTCGTCAATGGATTTTTCCCTGACTTCACATTGCAGAGATTATAGCAGAAGGAGTGAGAATCAGATGGCAAATTCAGGAATTCTAGCAAGGAAGTCTTCTCCCTGGTGCCCCTCAGAGATATAACAAACCAATGTTTGATTATAACCTCCATGCTGCTTTTGATGTATTTCAACAATCCATCCATTAAATACATTTTAAAAGTGTTTCAGTGTTGGCTTTTATATCTGAAGCCGTAATAAAAATATTGGAAAAGAAATACATTTTAAAGCATGTATTTTTTTTAACCCTAGGAAAAATAGTGAATTTCTTGACCAATTTTCGCAGCCTGCAAATAGTTCTTCCTACAGCAGCTATGAGAGAACACCAAGTGCATGGGTAAGAGTTTAATGTTATTATAGTCATTTACAAATTGATTCAAATGTGCTACAATAATGTGTCTTAGATTTTCAGAGGCAACAATCAAAATAAACACGAACCATGGGTTTTATTAGCTAACAGAGAGTAAAGTGAAATAATAAGCAGCAGATAATTAGATATCATTTCTCTGCCGTTTAAAGGTATACCTCAGTAGACATTGAAAATTGAAAATGATAGCGGTACTAAACCCAAAAGCGAACATTTATTATATTGCAGTTTACCAATTCTTAGATTTGATGGCTGCATTCATTTTCTTTTTTAGGCTTTCTTTCTTTTATTTTCACATTGTGATCCAACCAGTAAGTCTATTGTTTTTCAACAGAACACGCTGTCCTGAAGATGTAGCGGTTACAGGGTTGAAAAAAAAAAAACATTTACCACTGAGAGGGGTGCTTACAATGATTAGCTTTTATTTATTTATTTATGTAAAACCTTTGTCTAAAAAGGAACAAAACTGTTGCCATAAATGCTTAAAAGCCGTTAGCTGGAGGTTGGCTTCAATTTGTTTAGTGTATTTAAATCTGCTAGTGCATCTAACTCTCCCTCCCCCCCAGATTGACAATACTGCTGTCCAAAGGGGGGGGGGGGACTGGAGTGTGCAAAATCTGGTGCAGCTCTGACATTTAAGTAAGTCAAGCTCAGAAGAAAGTCTGCCATAATGGTGGGGGGGATTGAGTTACTAAAACTGGGGTGTTCAAAATCTGGCGCAAATTTGAATAGAAACCAATCAGCTTCCAGGTTTTATTGTCAAAGCTTATTTGAACAAGCTGAAATTAGAAGCTGATTGGCTACCATGCACAGCTGCACCAGAATTGAGTGCTCTGGTTTTAGTAAATCTCCTCCAAGGTGTGTTACTGACTGCATCGCCAGGTGAAAACAGAGAGGAAAAGCCTAAAAAGGAAAACTAATGTAGCTACTACATCTAATGATTGGTACGCTGCAATATATTACATTTTTGGTATTGGGTTTAATACTGCCTTAGACATTAAGATGCATACAAGAAGCACATCCTATCCCCTGACTAGTATAGATCATAGAAAAAGATCAAGGGATCCATCAAGCCTGCCTTTTGCTGATTTCTTTTTTCTTTGTGTTTTTTTTTAAGTATTTCTCTGAGTATAGATCTATGTTTGTCCTAAGCATGTTTAAGTTCTCTTATTGTTGATGGACTCACTAATTCTGCTGGAAGTCTGTTCCAAGAAACTAGTTCTTCAGTAAAACAATAATTTCTAAGGTTTGTTTGAACTTTCCAGCTGCCAGTTTGAGGTCAGGGTTTTGATTTTAGCTTCATTTTGAAAATACTGCCCGTCCAAAGCTTATTCACACCCTTACTGTGTTTAACCTCCTTGACGGTATTCCCGAGTGTGGCTCGGGGTATGTTTTCACTGCGAATAGCGATAACCCCGAGCCACACTCGGGATGGCATCGCTGGATCCAGGCAGTGTTACTTACCTTGTCCCCTGGATCCAGCGATGTCCCCCCGCTGTGTCTGTGGGCTGTGTCCTCCGCCCCATGCCTGTGTGACGGGCTCAGTTCCCTGCGAGCGTCGCGTTGCACGGGGGCGGAGCCTGGTGGGAAATTCAAAACGTGATACACACAGTATACATACAGTACACTGTAATCTGTAAGATTACATTACTGTATCAAAGCATTTCACATCCCCTTTGTCCCTAGTGCTTTGTCCAGTGCCCTGCATGCACTTTTATATTATTTATGTCATTCTTTCTGCCTGGAAACTTGAGAATGTCCATGGCATAAAAAAGCGTCCCTTTACGTCAAAAGTGTTTTTTGATCAGATAGAAAACACAGATAGTAAATAAGAATCATTTGCAGAATTGAGTGATACTGATTTTTAGGGAAATTTATCATCAGACACTGAAAGTGACGACAGCGACAATTCTGCAACTGAGCAAATTTCAGTGTTTTTGACTAGATTACATTATTGAATAAATGTTATTATTATATTATCATCTTTGATAATTATTTATAGTTATTTATTATATTAGATTTTTTTTTTTTAATATATGTTATAATTTATGATTTTGTGTTTCAAACTTTATCATACCCGGGATGTCTACTAGACTCTTGTTTGGACAGATTTAAGTGAGTTATTCCTAAGAATTACAGGCCTACAATATAAAACGCCAAATTTTCATGCAAAATAATGGTACCGCTTTCAGCAACAAAAATCTGAAATAATCATACCGCCAGGGAGGTTAAAGGTTTCAGTAATGCACCCCTTTTCCCTTTGTACCTCAAGGCTGTACCCAAGCTCTGAGTGAGGGTCTAACTAAATATCTAATGTATATATGAGATAACCAGGATCACCTTCTTTCTGATGTTCATACCTCTAGTGGTGTACCCCAGAATTCTGTTTGCTTTCCCCACTTGTAGGCCACACAGATTGCTCATTTACAGTCACTTGAAATAAGGACTCCAATACATTTTTCCTCTGTAGTTCTGGCCAACACTACACCCAATCCTTTTTGAAAGGGTTGAGATGGTTTGTATGTCTCGCCACTACATTCCCATAGTATCTACAATATTATGGAGAATTTATATGGGAGTTTAGTAGGGCTAAAATATTTGTAGACAATGTAAGCTAAAAATGATGATTTATGCATAAATAAATATTTAAAAACATCACATGTCTGATTGGGTATATATACTGTACTATATATATATATATATATATATATATTTACCAGCTCCTTCCTTTTCTGAATGGACAAAGTCAGTGATTGGTACCAATTGGTTCATTCATAACTGAAGTATAGTAAACTGTTTTTAATATATTTCCATTTCTGAATGAATGGAAAACTTGGTACACAACTATTCGTTTATTCGATGAGACCATAATAAAGGGACCTGCGATGGGAGTAAAGGGCCTCAGGATCAGTGGGAAGAGGGAAGGGCCCTGGCCAGGGGTCAGGGGGGCCATTCATAATTTCTTGCACTGGGGACCTGAAGGTTCTAGTTACGCCTCTGGATCCATACTATGCAGTATATGAATGGCTATGTTGCATTCAGGCAAAGTCACATCTCCAGGCGATTTGCAAGATAGCTTGTTCAGGAGAGAGATGAGGTGCTAATAAATGAGATTAATATCAGACTATATTACAAGCATTAATTGCCAATCATACCTTCATTTAGTGCACCAATACTTATAACAAACATAATGTATATTAGAATACTCACATGCTGTTAGGTAAAGCCTAAGTAATAAGTGGGGTCTAAAAGGTGAACGAAAAAAATAATAATTTGTGTTTGTGACAGATTTTGGGGGTCCCAGTTGTCTCTTTTAGTCTATGTTCACACCTATGCATTTTTACAACGTTTTGTAGTTTGCAGAAATGCACTACAGTCCATTTAACATGGTTTCCTATGGATGTAGTTCATATCTGTGCGTTTTTTGGAACGGGTCGGGGACAGTTTTTCTCAATGCAGTTTGCATTTTGCATGCAATAAACTTCAATGGAGCTGCACCTGAAACACAAGTGTTGTTTTCTTTACCGCGATTTTGCCACAATTTGCGTTTTTAAATCTGCCTAGCAACAAATTCCCGCCCCCCCCAAAAAACAACATAAAAAAACGCAAAACACAAATTGCGGCAAAATCACTGGAAAAAACAGGAAAAAAACGCAACACGTGCAGCCGCATAGGTGTCAACCTAGACTTATATGTCACTCTTTCCTCTATTACTTACTAATTACTAATACCAGGAAAGGTCTAGGTTTAGATTTATAGGTTACATGACTCAAAGTAGCTGTATACTGTAGGTAAATAGAACTGTGTTCCAGCTGTCTATCAGCTACACTTTCTGTTTTGTTGTATCTCCTATATGAGGATTTTTTTCATCCTTTAGTATCCCACTTACCTCTGTTTACTCTTACTAATGTGCCTGAGATATAATCAAATTGCCTGCAGGATTGTGGACTTTATAGTGCCCACTGATTCCTGCCATTTTAAGCCAAGTTTGTTATCCATTTTTTTGAAATTCACCCTTTCATCTAAATTTGTCCTTTTGAAATGTAAATTCACCCTTTCATCTAAATTTGTCCTTTTGAAATGTAAAACTTTTCTTTTGTTTATAATATTTCAGTTTTGTGTTACTATCAAACTAAAGATATCTAGTCACTAGAACCCACATTTTCTCCCACCTCAACATCAGACAGTCGATCCTCATTCGTCAGTACCAAATCATGAGCTCCTCTAGTTTAGCTTTTTACTAACAGTACAAGCTTCAGCAAGTACATTCCAACTTTCCTCCCACTGCTCCTGTATGAGGTGTAATCAGGGCCGCTGATAACGGGGTCCTCTTTTACAGGGCCCAGACCAGCAGGAGGGACCCGGGCAGCAGGGGAATGAGATATTGGCAGTAGAGGGGGTAATTGGTAAAGAAGGAGGGGTGTGCAATTTGAGGAACTGATCCCCTAGGTGCCTCTTCCTGCAGCAGCTAAAAGCTGGCTTCTCATTCTCTCCCATTGGCTTTCAGCAGCTACAGGGAGAGACACACAGGGGATCAGTTCCTGTAATTGCCCATGCCTCACTGATCCCCTTCCTTGTTCAGAATTTGATTGCCCCTGCTGCCTGCTAATAATGATTTTAGTGCTTTTTTTTATCAAAATATTTAAATATTTTAATATTCTTTGGGGGGGGCCCTGTCAGATAGGCTGTATGGGGCCCTGTGATTTGTAACAGCAGCCCTGGGTGTGATTGTTTGTTCTGAGGAATCTTTCCAGCCGGGACATAGACAAAAACACATTTTTATTTAAGTGTGGATGGTTGGAACTTTCAACCTCTTTATTGCATTCTGTGCCTTCTTGTCCTGGTCATCATCTTCTGTTTCTAGTACAGGTGTAGATTTGGAGTTTCATTAGGATTTTGATTACATTGGTGCATTAAATGTGCTTGCAAAATTTCATAAACCGTGTAGGCTAAGAATTTGGATTTTTCTTTACTTTGCTAAAAATACAATTGGTTGTTTTTTATCTTGGTACAAGATTTGCAACTGTGTCCTATAAATTATGCACATTTCATATTTATAGAAAAAGAAAGAAATTGCCCTATTTTTATTCTGTGCTATTTTTTAAAATGCCCCCTATTTCTATTATGTAGTTGTCTGTTACTGCTGAAAGGGTTAGGGGCACTTGTAATGTGCAGTAACTAACACCCTAATACTCATAAACTTTGGCCCCTACCATCATTTAATTGGAGGGGGCAGTATAGGAGATGCCTATAATGTGACTTGCATCTCTATGCAGACTCCTGGGGAAAGCAGAATTACATAAGCAGGAAATTACATTTCCAAGAAGTGGAGTAACAAGTAAACTGTATACAGAATGGCTCCAATAGCCATGATAACAAGAAATATTTCGTTTTTGGCAGTTTTAGAAAATCCTATTGCCAGATTAAATTAGACAGGTCATTTTAATAACGTTTAATTACAAAATATCTTGTACAGCTATTTTTATCAAAAGTTTCCTTTTACCTAAAGTACATTTTTATATAGTAAATATTCTCCAAGCCAAGGAACCTGTGTTGGTTTCATGCAAGTTAACCAAGATATGGGGGTTGATTTACTAAAGCTGGAGAGTGCAAAAACGGGTGCAGCTGTGTATGCTTTAGTAAATCAACCCCAAAGTATCTGCAAAGCCAAAACATTTTATTTAAATGGGATGGCGTGAGCAAAGGTTAGACTTCCTATTATATTTATATTGCTGTCTGTGCCATTTTCCCCAATTGTCCTTGTAGCTGCTGTCACATTTTCCCCAATAGGACACAGACAAAAAAATCAGATATTTCAGATCTTTAACCATTCCACACTCTACCCAGAAGTAGAGTTATAGGCAAAACCTTTTTTTCATTTTGGTTAGAGTAAGGGAGGGTCCTTACCCTTGCCAGTTTATTTTTTTGCCATGTGTGTCCCAATATGGAGATTTCCCTTCACTTCCTGTCTCATAGCTAAAACAGCAAGTGAAAAGAAATCCCTGCAAATGAAGATTTCCCCTCTATTACTTTTCTGGGGTAACCCAGATGTAATGTTAAACAGGACAATTCGAGAAAAGGAAACTCCCTAACGGGGCACAGACAGCAATAGTGTTCTAATCCATCTTCACTTTGTCCAAAATCAAAAAAAGGTTTTGACTTTAATTGTACTTTACAATAAAAAATAAGTTTTGATTTTAGATACATTTGGGGGTTAACCACTTCCACACTGCCTACCGTATATTCACGGCGGCAGTGTGGATGCGTCCCACGAATCGCCGTAAATAAGCGGTGATCTGCGGGTGGCCGCTAGGGGGCACGCACCCGCCGTCCTGAGGAGTGTGCCCACGGCTTGGGCGGACCCGATGTCCGCCGGCGAGCCGCGATGAGCAGCCACAGCAAAAGAACGGGGAACCGCCGATGTAAACACAGTGGTTCCCCGCTCTGTTAGTGGGGGCATAGGAGATCTATTGATCCCTGTCACTGGGATCAGTTAGATCTCTTATGCCCATGGTAGCCCAGCCCCCCCACAGTAAAACACACCCAGGGAACACAGTTTACCCCTAGATCACCCCCTGCAGGTTAACCCCTTCAATGCCAGTGACATTTATACAGTAATCAGTGGATATTTAAATTTCTGATCGCTGTATAAATGTCATTGGTCCCAAAAAAGTGTCAAAATGGTCCGACATGTCCGCCCCAATATCGCAGTACCGCTAAAAATCGCAGATCGCCGTCATTACTAGTAAAAAATTAAAAAAAAAATAAAAACCCCAGAAATTAATTTTCATCATCCGTAAACGCGGCCACTTTTGCGCAAACCAATCAATAAACGCAGATTGCAATTTTTTTTTACCAAAAATATGAGGAAGAATATAAATCGGCCAAAACCGATAAAAAAAAAATTTTTATATTTTTTTTTGGATTTGTATTTTAGCAAAAAGTAAGAAAACAGTTTTTTTTTTTTTGCAAAATTGTCGCTCTTCTTTTGTTTATAGCGGTGATCAGAAATGATGCAGAGGCGATCAAATACCACCCAAAGAAAGCTCTATTTGTGGGAAAAAAATACGCACATTTTATTTGGGTACAACGTCGCACGACCGCGCAATTGTCAGTTAAAGCGACGCAGTGCCGAATTGCAAAAAGTGCTCTGGTCCTAACCCGGGAAATTCTTCCGGGGGTGAAGTGGTTAAATAGGCAAATAGGATGTTTTTTTGCATGGGAAATTGCGTTTTGTAAGATCATTTTCCCAGAGCTTAGTAAATGTGGTGAGAATTCACAAAGAATACTCAAAATAAAACATTTTTGCTTGCACGTGATTGGATGATGGAAGTCAGTGGCACTTTATGTCATTCAATAAGCTCTTGGGCAAATTCCCTTGCAAAGTGCAACTTTCCTTGCAAAGTAAACATTTGCCTTTAATAAATCAACCTATTGCTATATCAAGAGGATATAGCACTGTTGACCTGGGAACATTGAAGCCTTGTTATTCTGGGGACCTTTCAACATTTGGTCACCCACAGGATCACTGAGCTACAACTGAATGCAACTGCCTGTGGCAAATGCTCTCTCGCTTTGCTGAAACTCTGAAGAATCTTGATCACTAGCAGACCTTTACAATCAACTGTCCACTCATGTGTATGGGCAGTTTAATGTGTAAAGAATTTGCAAAAGAATAAAATTATTTTGATGTTAATACAGTATTTGGATGAACCTTTAAAGCTGACAGTTAAAGTGGAGTTCCACCCAAAAGTGGAACTTCCACTCATTTGTCTCCTCCCCCCTCTGGTGCCACATTTGGCACCTTTCGGGAGGAGGGGGACACGGGTACCTGTTTTTGACAGTTACCCCGTCCCCACTTCCGGGAGGCTGTGGCGAAGTACGTCACATATCCAGCCACCTCCTCCTCCCTCCGCCTTCCTCCGCCACCGGGCCAGGAGGAGAGCGCATTGCGCCCCGAGCATGCGCAGTAGGGACCTGACCGTGAAGCCATAAAGGTTCACTGCCGGGTTCCCTTACCGTCAATGGCGGCAATGGAAACATCAGCTGCAGTGCCGACATCGCTGGATTCCAGGACAGGTAAGTGTCCTATTATGAAAAGTCAGCAGCTACAGTATGTGTAGCTGCTGGCTTTTAATATTTGGTGGGGTGGGCGGACCTCCGCTTTTAGCAGAACTATACAAAAATGAAGTCTTTAAAACTTATTAAAAAAAAATACATATATATATATACAGTGTCTCACAAAAGTGAGTACACCCCTCACATTTTTGTAAATATTTTATTATATCTTCTCATGTGACAACACTGACACTTTGCTACAATGTAAAGTAGTGAGTGTACAGCTTGTATAACAGTGTAAATTTGCTGTCCCCTCAAAATAACTCAACACACAGCCATTAATGTCTAAACCGCTGTCAACAAAAGTGAGTACACACCTAGATGAAAATGTCAAATTTGGGCCCAATTAGCCATTTTCCCTCCCCGATGTCATGTGACTCGTTAGTGTTACCAGGTCTCAGGTGTGAATGGGGAACAGGGGTGTTAAATTTGGTGTTATCGCTCTCACTCTCTCATACTGGTCACTGGAAGTTCAACATGGCACCTCAAGGCAAAGATCTCTCTGAGGATCTGAAAAAAAAGAATTGTTGCTCTACATAAAGATAGCCTAGGCTATAAGAAGATTGCCAAGACCCTGAAACTGAGCTGCAGCACAGTGGCCAAGACCATACAGCGGTTTAACAGGACAGATTCCACTAAGAAAAGGCCTGCCTTGGTCAACCAAAGAAATTGAATGCCCATGCTCAGCGTCATATCCAGAGGTTGTCTTTGGGAAATAGACGTATGAGTGCTGCCAGCATTGCTGCAGAGGTTGAAGGGGTGGGGTCAGCCTGTCAGTGCTCAGACCATATGCCGCACACTGCATCAAATTGGTCTGCATGGCTGTCATTCCGGAAAGAAGCCTCTTCTAAAGATGATGCACAAGAAAGCCCGCAAACAGTTTCCTGAAGACAAGCAGACTAAGGACATGGATTACTGGAACCATGTCAAGCATGGTGGTGGGAGTGTCATGGTCTGGGGCTGCATGAGTGCTGCTGGCACTGGGGAGCTACAGTTCATTTTGGGAACCATGAATGCTAACACGTACTGTGACATACTGAAGCAGAGCACGATCCCCCTCCCTTCGGAGACTGGGCCGCAGGGTAGTATTCCAACATAATGACCCCAAGCACACCTCCAAGATTACCACTGCTTTGCTAAAAAAGCTGAGGGTAAAAGTGATGGACTGGCCAACCATGTCTCCAGACCTAAACCCTTTTGAGCATCTGTTGGGCATCCTCAAACAGAAGGTGGAGGAGAGCAAGGTCTCTAACATCCATCAGCTCAGTGATGTCGTCATGGAGGAGTGGAAGAGGACTCCAGTGACAACCTGTGACACTCTGGTGAACTCCATGCCCAAGAGGGTTAAGGCAGTGCTGGAAAATAATGGTGGCCACACAAAATATTGACACTTAGGGCCCAATTTGGACATTTTCACTTAGGGGTGTACTCACTTTTGTTGCCAGCGGTTTAGACATTAATGGCTGTGTATTAAGTTATTTTGAGGGGACAGCAAATTTACACTGTTATACAAGCTGTACACTCACTACTTTACATTGTAGCAAAGTGTCATTTCTTCAGTGTTGTCACATGAAAAGATATAATAAAATATTTACAAAAATGTGAGGGGTGTACTCACGTTTGTGAGATACTGTATATATATTTTATGATAATATATATATATATATATTATGATATAAAAAAAATATTTTATGATAATTTACATGAATGTCAATTTCATTCATATATATATATATATATATATATATATATATATATATATATATATATACATCTGGTTCAGCTGTATATGGTAGCCAATCAGCTTCTAACTTCAGCTTGTTCAATTAAGCTGTGGCAAACAAAAACCTGGAGGCTGATTGGTTTCTATGCACAGCTTCACCATATTTGCAGTCTCCAGTTTTAGCAAATCTTCCCCACAGTTTTGCTTTTTTGTTTTAAGCTGTCAGAATGGGAAATGTATTTTTCTTTCTCAATGAAAATGATCATATACTGTATATCATAAGGTAGTTTAGAGGAAATGAGAAACAAAATCAGATTATAATTATGAAAATAAAAATGAAATTTAGATCTCCAAAATTATTTTTATGAACCAAGATATCTAGTCAAAACAGAATATAGATCTTGGTAATGTGAATGTATCAACCATAATAAATTAATAAATAATATAGATAATAATAATTATGTAAACAATTATAAATAAATGATTTCTGTTCTGTTTGTACCAAGAAAAATATTCTTTAACTTACTATAATTAAGAAGACCTAACTGTAGTAACTACATCAGGGACTGACTGATATGTAATTTGCAAAGCTTTTATAAAATGTAAAGTCTCAATGGGTTCTCTATTTTACAGGAAAGGAGCTCACCTGGTGAAGAAGAAGACTGGAACAATTATACCGTAATGACATTACTTTTATTTTAGCTTCCTCATTAATATTGTATACATAAAAAAATATATATATATTGAATACCTTCTCTTACATTCCATATGTTACTGCACAGGATCAGGATGAAGACAGGATGTTACAGCTAGCACTGAAAGAATCCATGAAAACGGTGTGTACGACCTTACTAATTACATAATGCAGTTTTGGTGTTTACATGTTTGACAGGAACTCCCCCTACCTCAACAAAAAAACAATTAGTCTTTTTATAGGAATCTATAGGATAGCTTTACAATTGTTAGAAGGGATATACAAGTAGGGAAAGTGTGTGCAATAGATGACTCGTATAGAAAAGAAAACAAGGCGATATGAAATGGTAGAATGGAGTAACTGTCTTTTGCTACATATTGTAGTACAATTTACATCCAATTTACAAAGAAGGAGGAAGTAGCAAAAAAAAAAATGGTATGTGTTTACTTAAAGCAGAGTTCCTGTCCCCTGAACCTTTTTTTTTTTTTTTTTTTAAGATTGCTCTTTAATTGTCAAAACCTGTAAATGAACAATCCTAAGATGTCATATTTTTTGCGCTTTTACTTTCTTGAAAAATAAAGTGAAATCAAGTGCAGCGCTAAAAAATAGCTTGTTAGCATAAATATCACAATTTTAAATACATAATAAAAAGGTTCCATAAAATTATGAAATGAAATACGTGAATTAAAGTGCCATAAAGTGTCCTAAGTTGTATCTCTCTTAACAGTTAATCTTCTCTTTTTCTCCGTGAAATTTATATAATACAGTCCACAACAGGGCTGGATAAATAAAATGTGACTTCCACCTGCATGCAGTGATGACCACCACCAACAAGACCAACAGCAGCGGTGGTGTGATGGGGGGGCAGGCTGTCAGAATGTTTCCCCCACTCATCCCACTCCTCCATTTCTCCTGTCAGCAGAGAAGAGAGAGCGTCCCCCTCATTAGATTCGCCGCCCAGCTTCCTGCCCACTCCTTCCGTTCACGTAATTTCCTATCTGCAAAGATCGCACAATTTCGGCAGTAGGCGATTGGCAAGGACTCCTGGGATACATGACGCCACTATCCCAGGAACCCTTGCAAATTGGCTAGTGATGTAATCACCTTGGGGGCGAGGAGGCGGAATTCATGGAAATATATTAAAATAAAGCATTTAAAAAAATGGCCATTGATAAAAGTAGGAGCTAAGGGCATTCAGCACAGACAAAGTTGAGAAAATGGGTGGAGCTCCACTTTAATTGTATTTTATTTTACCCTCTCTGGTCAATTAAAAATGGGCAGGTGGTGTAGAGGCTGTGAACAGGAGCAAGACTATAAAACTGTAGAGAACTGTAAGAACTGTACTATGTAAAAAGATGAGGAAACCTCCAGTAGCTAATTTTGCAGCAATCACTGTTTTTTTGTTGATTGTATTAAACTGGTAATATATATTATTTTAAAGGAAACAGTAAAGTTGGCCATAAACTATGCAATCTGATTGTACAATCACTGTACAATCTCCTTTTGATTTACTAAACCTGTGTAATATGAGGACAAACATAAACAATCCATTCAAATTGTATCAAATCACGCTAGCTCTTGTACTACATAGTTTATGGTAGATTATAAAGGAGATTGTACAATGATAGATGGTATTGTATAATATATGGTCAGCGTAATATAAATCAGTTGAGAACATATTTTGAGTTATTGTAACAATTTGTTACGATTTTACATTTGGTTTATAGTTTAATGATTGTATTTAATATGTTCAATGGGCATTTGTATATGAGGCCGTTTAGTCTGATCTTTTGTAGAGCAACAACTAATTTAAAAATTACTATTTTTGCTACAAATTACTATGAAAATGTATAATATGCCACATTTAGTGTAGCAATCAAATAGATCAAACACTGCTTACCAAAGCACATGTCAGTATTAGTTTTCTTGGTATCATATTGTAATAGCATTTACATGTGGATCGAATACTTAATAATAAGTTCACTGTCTCTTCAAAGGAAATATATAGTCATTTTATATTTTTTTCTTTAAAACAACAAACTTTGAGCCCAATGGAAAAAAATTGTGATGTGAAAATAAATATATATGTGCACTTAGCTGCAGTGTAATTGTATGCAATACAGCAATACAGTTAATGAATACAGGAAAAAAAACACTGCACTTAGTATAGTAAAGTGTTAGGCTAGGTTCACACTGCTGCGGTGCGGGAACCCTGCGAATTCACTGCGGGTTCCCGCATCGCAGGTCTCTGAGCGGCAGTTCACACTGCCATATGCGATCTCTGGGGAGTGTCAATACAATGTTAATGACACCCCCAAATGAGTACGCATATCGCACTGCGAACTGCAAACTCGCACAGGAATCGGATCGCATGGTGTGAACCACCATGCGATCCGATTCTGACCCTGCGAAAAAAAAGGGTCCTGTGCGAGTTTGCTCCGATTGCGATGCGAATTCAGCCATACAATCTCTATGGCTGATTTTGCATCGCACAGAGATCGCATATGGTTCACACTGCAGTGCGGTGCGAAATCATATGCGATCTCTGTGATCGGAGCAGTGTGAACCTAGCCTTACTAAACCCACAACAGTAAAATCTGTCTGTATGTGCAGAATAGCATGCTTGTTATACTCACTGTCCAAGGAAAAAACCAAGCTCACTTACCAACCAGCCTGGAACCAGCCAAATTAAGCTGCCTAACGGTATGCGTTAAAAACAGGCATTGGTTAAATACATTTGCAAATGCATGTGTAAGCTTGGGAGCCTTGCCGGGGCCCTCTAGCTTACACATGCATTTGCAAATGTGTGTAACCAATCCCTGTTTTTAACGCATACTGTTAGGCAGGTTAATTTGGCTGGTTCCAGGCTGGTTGGTAAGTGAGCTTGGTTTTTTCCTTGGATTTTTCCTTGGCTGTTTTTTGCCCTCCAACACTCCTTACTATATAGACCAGTTATAGATGGAGGCAGCAGCTTACTTTTTGCATTGTTATACTCACTGTGGAACTTAATCCTCTGCATTATGTAAAAAGGCTCTTTGATCCTGTATGGACAGATCCTCCTCCTCCCGCAGGGTATCCCTTGGCAAGGCCAGATAATACGCAGTGAGGGTAGTAAAGCTGCACATGCTCAGTTTAGTCTCTATTGCTGGAGAGAACATTTCCTTGTTCTCAGTGCTAGCCAGGTCACATGATATTGACATCACACATGTGGGCGTATATACAGGCTATAGTGGAAATCTCCTCCTACCTGAATACTCAGCACTGGGCACACCCTGCAGTTTATCACGTGACTGCGGTATACAGATCAGCCAAAAAGGTATATAGTGGCAGTATTTTAATGTAAAAAGAAGATTTATAAGCTGTGGGCACTGTGGGGGCAGATGAACTATTTTTATATTACTACGTTTAGTAACACTTTAATATACAATATGGTAAATCATATTCTGTTAATATCTATCCAATCAATCAATCCCGTGATAAAGTGCTCGTGCTCTAAGGACAATTTTCAGTGCTTGACTCCGTGCTCAAGGGGCCCCACATAGATGTACACTTACCACACTGCGTGACCACCTATCTCTAACATGGTCAATTGCACTTGCAGAGGAATAATCCTCTTGATGATGTTAATCCAAAGTCCAGAGCTTCCTGATGAGGACCCATTTCTGCCTACGTAATTTTCGGGCATCGGCCCGAGTTGCGATACAATACCAAGCACTGAATGCCGAGCCGGGAACCCACGCATAATTGAGCTGTACACGTAGGGTGCCAGGTCTGTGGGTACCTTAAAATGTGAGTGTAAACTTTTTTAACGCTTTTGGAAAATAAACTTTTTATTGATGGTTTTATGCTATGAGTCCTTCTTCTCTGTGTCCTCCCCCATATATAACCTTCTGAGGAACTAACAAGGTCCTACATGCGTTAACATCATCAAGAGGAATATTCCTCTGCAAGCGCAATTGACCACGCTAGAGATAGGTGGTCACGCAGTGCGGTAAGTGTACATCTATGTATCTTGGGCACGCAGGCAAGCACTGAAAATTGTCCAGTTTCCTGTGAATGCACGAACTACAACTACTATGTGGCTGATGGCTTGTAGTTCTGAATGGTCAGCAAAGTTGCTGATGAGCATCCTCATAGTTCATTCACAAGCCCTGCAGCATGTAAACAGTCTTTCTGTATACAGCTAGAGGCTGAAAGCTGCAAGGCTTGTCTGTAGGAGTCTGGCATTGCACCACTGATCACGGGTGCAATGCTCTTCAGGCTCCTTAGGGTAAAAATAATAAATGCACATTTTTTTTCCTGGAAAAATATGTGCATTTACTATTTTATCTGAAAGGGTGAACTTACCCTTTAACCTCCATAGCCGTATTCCCGAGTGTGGCTCAGGGTGAATTTTCACTACCAAAAGCAATAGCCCCAAGCCACACTCGGGATTGCATCACAGGATCTAGGCAAAGTTACTTACCTTGTCCCCAGGATCCTGCAATGTCCTCTCGCTGTGTCGGCGGGCTGTGTCCTCCGCCCGATGTACTGTGTGCTGGGCTCTGTTCCGTGCGAGCGCCGCAACGCATGGGGGCGGAGCTTGTCTGCAAACTGAAAAAGTGAAACACACAGTAAACATACAGTACACTGTAATCTGTAGGATTACATTACTGTATCCAATCATTTCACACCCCCTTTGTCCCTAGTGGTTTGTCCAGTGCCCTGCATGCACTTTTATATTATATATGCCATTCTTTCTGCCTGGAAACTTGAGAATGTCCATGGCAACCAAAGAGTGTCCCTTTACATCAAAAGTGGTTTTTGATCAACTAGAAAACAGTGATAGTAAATAAGAATCATTTGCAGAATTTGCAGAACTGATTCATGGGGAAATTTATCATCAGACACTGAAAGTGACAACAGAGACAATTCTGCAACTGAGCAAATTTCAGTGTTTTTGACTTTATTACATTATTGAATACATTTTATTATTATTTTATTATTATTTTTTGTTATTATTTATAGTTATTTATTATATTATAATTTATTCTCTTGTTTCAAACTTTATCATACCCAAGATGTCTACTGGACTCTTGTTTGGACAGATTTAAGTGAGTTATTCCTAAGAATCACAGGCCTACAATATAAAACAATAAATTTCTATGCAAAACAATGTACCGCTTCAGGTCAGTGTCAAGCAAAGTCACTGACTTTATAATACACTTTATAATAAGTCAATAAATAAGTGCAATATAAGAGTTGACTACTGGATAACTTATATGTGACACAGTCAAGTGCTTAACTTTTTTTTGTTGCTTCTTTTATGTCTTCATAATACCCAGAAAACGGAAGAAGATCAGAAGAGGCAAACGCTGCAAAAAAAACAACCTTACCAGGCATGGTCAGACAATAAAGTAAATATATTTTGCAAATATCAAAAGAGTTGATCTACTAAATGATTGAGGTTAGCAAAATTATATGAATCCTGTGTACAGCATGCACACTCATTATGGCAGACTTTTTTCTGAGAAATGTCACAGTTTCTCCAGCTACAGAGGTAACTGAGACCTTATTTAAAGCTTAAAGTGTTTGTTACCCAAACACTTCATATTCCTGATATGTGCCTACTGTACCATGTACTTGCAGGAGAAAGTATCCTGTTCTCTTTGTATTGCTTCCTTTATGTGAAACCACTGGTGTTCCTGCTAGTCCCCCTGCTTTCCTTTTAAAAACTGACCACACTAAGCAGGAAAGCACAGCATGCTCAGTTCTCTAGCTATGCTCCAATTTATAAAAAAAAATGGAAAAAAGGTATTCTTAATGTTTATTTTTATATCTATACAAAAATGTTTTGCCTTTAATTTCTATTTTAAATTGAATGGATTGTTTTACAAGGTGATCGTTTACAATCACTTTAATTATTGCTTGTAATTAATATCTAGCCATAGTTCTATTGTTGAAATAACCGGTGCCATTGTTCCAAGGAAAACAAATCTACATTTGCATAATAGAGGCTAATAGTAGCTGATACTATGCAGAAGAAAACATATTGACATAAAAATCTATAAAACTTTACCCACTTCCATATAGTTGAACCACTTCCCGTCCGCCCTAAAGCCAAAAGACGGCTACCGCGCGGACCTAAATTGCCGGCAGGGCGTCCATGGACAGCCTCCTGTTCATGAGCTGCCTGCGTGCCCCCTGGGAGACTCGGCTGATCACAGATCGCTGTAAGGGGCCGGTCCCAGCCCTTACCACGTGTTCAGCTGTCAGCCAATGACAGCAGATCACGTGATGTAAACAAAAGATTGGTAACCTGCTGTTAGCGTGAGGGAAAAGAAAAGCCGATCACCGACTACTGAGAGAGGGACATCAGTCACGCACACGGAGAGGCACTGCTGCATGCAGTGCCCTCTAGTGCCATCTACCAGTGCCCACCAGTGTCACCTACTGGTGCACATCAGTGCAGCCTACCAGTGCCCACAAGTGCCACCTATCAGTGCTCACCAGTGCCACCTATCAGTGCCCACCAGTGCCACTTATCAATGCCCATCAGTGCTGCCAACCCGTGGCTATCAGTGCAACCTGTCAGTATCACTTACCAGTGCCACCCATCAGTGGCACCTATCAGTGCCGCTTATCAGTGCCACCCATCAGTGCCCTTCAATGCCGCCTGTCAGTGCCCATCAGTGCCACCCACCCATGCCACCCATCAGTGGCACTCATAAGTGCCCACTAGTGCCACCTATCAGTGCCGCCTTATCAGTGCCATCAGTGCAGCCTATCAGTGCTCATCAGTGCAGCCTATCAGTGCCCATCAGTGCTGCCTCATCAGCGCACATCAATGAATTAGAAAAATTACCTGTTTTCAAAATTTTATAACAAACTATGAAACAGTTTTTTGTTTTTTCAAAATTTTCAGTCTTTTTTTCATTTTTTTTAGCAAAGAATAAAAACCCCAGTAGTGATTAAACCCCACCAAAAGAAAGCTCTATTTGTGTGAAAAAAATGATAAAAATTTCATATGGGTACAGTGTACCATGACAGAGCAATTGTCATTCAAATTGCGACAGCGCTGAAAGCTGAAAATTGGCCTGGGCAAGATGTGGGCTTAAGTGCCCAGTAAGCAAGTGGTTAATATGCCTTTGTATATTATATACAGCGTGTCTTATTATTTAATTAGAGTGATTGGAAAGTCTTGTTTAAAAAAAATAAACATTAT
The DNA here is from genome assembly GCA_018402905.1 of Glandirana rugosa. Classification (NCBI taxonomy): domain Eukaryota; kingdom Metazoa; phylum Chordata; class Amphibia; order Anura; family Ranidae; genus Glandirana; species Glandirana rugosa. Next base: position 147,953 of record BLSH010266667.1, on the reverse strand, counting down.
ACTTACTTGTTCTGTGCAGTTGGATTTGCACAGAGCAGCCCGGATCCTCCTCTTACAGTGCACTGTAAGCTGTAAGATTACATTACTGTATCAAATCATTTCACATCCCTTTTGTCCCTAGAGCTTTGTCCAGTGCCCTGCATGCACTTTTATATTATATATGCCAATCGTTCTGCCTGGAAACTTGAGAATGTCCATGGCATCCAAAAAGCTTCCCTTTATGTCAAAAGTGTTTTTTGATCAGCTAGAAAACAGCGATAGTAAATAAGAATCATTTGCAGGATTGAGTGATACTGATTTGTGGGGAAATTCGTCATCAGACACTGAAAGTGACGACAGCGAAAATTCTGCAACTGAGCAAATTTCAGTGTTTTTGACTAGATTACATTATTGAATAAATGTTATTATTATTATATTATTATTATTTTTGATAATTATTTATAGTTATTTATTATATTATAATTTTTTTCATATATATTATAATTTTAGGATTTCGTTATTTCAAACATTATCATACCCGGGATATCTACTAGACTCTTGTCTTAAGTTATTCCTAAGACTATAAAACGCCAAATTTATATGCGATAAAATGTGCGGCTTTGAGACGCAAAAATCTGACATAATCATACCGCCAGGGAGGTTAATCTAGATGGAGGATAGTGTTAGATACAGTACATGAGCAAATTTAAACACAATCTGCAATCTAAGAAAAAAAAAAAAGGCTAACGCTAATACTTTTTAAGCATGTACAACAACAGTTTATTTTCCTTTTAGGATAAAGGTTTTAAATAAATTAATAAAGCTGATCATTATAAGCACCCCTGCCAGTGGTAAATAGTTTGTCTCAACCCTCTAACTGCCATTTTTGCTGGACAGTGATGTATAGACCTTTTCAATTAACTGATAACATGAATACCAAAACAATATCCGTCTCTGGTATTCTACATCTTCTAATTGTTAGATCCTGGAAATCATCAACATTTGATGTAACATTAACAAACTTTCATGGTGGGAATATTGTGAAATAAATGCTATTTGACTGTGCGTGTTCTTTATTTTTCAGGCAAGGGGCTCAAGTGATGAGGAAGAACAAAACTGGGCCCCTCGTAATCCAGGAATGAAAGATTATACAGTAATAACAAATTTTATTTTAGCTTCACCCATGATAAAAGGAGCGTTCAAGTCAACCCAGGAATTTTGAGTATATATAAAAAAAGAACAAATTTCAAGGAGTGGAAACTGCATTTATTTTTTGACATACTCCCCCCTTTACATTTATCCCAGCGTTTAACTAATGCAGCCTTTCTCAACCTTTTCAACACTGAGGAACCCTTGAAATAATTCTCCGGTCTCAGGGAACCCCTGCTAAAAATTAAAAATCTACAACTCATGATACATTAGTGCGATGGTCAATGGGACTAATGCTCCTTACACTTGTGGTCATTGGGAAGAATTACCCCCTTACAGTTAGCTAAAAAGATCAATGATGTAATTGGGAACGTATCTGAGAGGCAGACAATGACCATTGCTCAAGGAACCCCTAACAACCTCTGGAGGAACCCTGGTTGAGAAACCCTGAACTAATGCCTGGAAATGCTGACCTGAGAAAGATTTGTCTCTTGTGCAATTTCACGTCAGGTTATGCATCGATTATCCAGGATCAGGCATTCTACACACTGAATGTTCACAGGAATGACTGCTGTGGGCTGGGAACAACCACGGCCGGGATTGTCACTGATGGACATATGACCATCTTTGAAATGTTTACACCATTCGAATGTCTTACTGCGGCTGAGGGTCTCGTCGCCGTACTTTGCTTGAAGTTTTCTGTAGATATCCGCCGTTTTTACGCCTTCGTTCACAAGAAAACTTTATCACCACACACTGTTCCAAGCACGCACTAATGCTGTTGTCTGCCATCTTGGTTAATGGTCTATGAACTGGCCCACGACATGTGCACCCCTTATCAATAATAGGACACCCTTGCCACTACTACTGTATTAGCATCCCCTTTTTATACCTGTAAAATTAAAAGTCCCGGTTTGACTTGAACGTCCCTCGTAATATAATATACTAGGTGCATTTTATTGTATATTGAATACCTTCTCTTGTATGTCACTGAACAGAAGTGGGATGAAGACAGGACATTTCAGCAGGCACTGAAATAATCAATGTATAATCCTACTAATTACATAGTGTAGTTTTAGCTTTGGTAGGTTTGACAGGAACTCTCCTATGCCTGTATAACACACCAAGTAGTCATTTTATACTATGTGAACCTTACAAAATGACATATGCAACTGAGGGAAATGTGTGCAATACATAAATAAGAAAACTAGATTATATAAAATGGTAACATGGAGTAACATGCGTTAGCTAAATATTTTAGTACAATATATATATATATATTCATCTAAAGCAAGGTTCAGTATGATAAGTTTGCCAGTTACTGCCTGGGACAAGAAGGTAGGATGGAGTAGCACAGAAGAACAACTTTTACAGCTTTTATTTAGTTATTGTCTTATATTTTTACCTTGTTTGGCCACTAACACAATAATGTATATATCTCTGTTGTATATTACCCATGCAACAGTAAAGAGTTGGCAGTTTTTATAATCCTCAGAAAAATGAAGAAAGAGAGGAGGCAAGAAATGAAAAGCCACAACCTTTGCAGATATGGCCTAACATTACTGGAAATACATGTTCAAACTTTATACAGTAAACTACGTTAACACTGCAGACTTGCATGGTTTGGGTTCAGCTGTGCCCAGAAATTATCAGTACAGAGATAGTGTCCTCCTCTTGGGTTTTCATAGGTTATCTTAAAATGCTCCATTTTCTCCTTCCATAATCTAAATATATTGGTAAATTAACTGGATTTCACCATTAGTCCTTATAAAGTTCATATTTTTAGTCCCTCATTAAGGAACATGAATTAAACAGAAATTTCAGTATATGATGTTTAATACTATTCAGTGGGGAAAAGATCAATATGTTGAAAGAACTCTACACCACGCTAACTTGGTACAACATGATGCTGGCTTCTGATTATGTGGGTATTTACAGAAAATCTGATGCTCCTCCATAAATCTCTTTTTATTTCAGTGTACTGACCCATGTAATGTTCAGGCAAGTCAGCAATTTTACAAACAGCTAAGAGAGGAAGAAGAGAGAAAATGGCAACAAATGGAGGAAGAACGTTGTAGAAAGGTATCTATATAATGCTATTTTCTGTAAACGTGCATACAGGCATTCTCTCTAGTCTTCGTTTACCAATCCTATGACTCTCTGTTGAATGATGGAAGTCATAAATAGTTTACTAGTTTTATGGGAACTATAGCAGTTTTAACTCATTATATTTCTACTGTAGCTACAATAAAACATTATATATATAAAGTATAAATGTGCAAACGTTTTTGTCATTTGCTCATACATGATCTAATTATCAAACAATAAAGGTGAAAAATTCAAAGGTGAAAAATCAATATAAACACATCATGTCCACGGTGAAAAGCATAAAATTACAGTTATTCGTGCTCAATAAATGTAGCTAGCCTGACAAAGGAGGCGGGGCCATGGAAACGCGTTGCGTCCCGCCCTCTATCCTCTCACATCTCCTGTCATCACCTCTCGGTTCCTGGTGTGAGCAATATATTTCATTTAGACACTTGATTTTTCATAATTTGCGTAAATACAGAATATTTATATATTTTCTACAATAAAACATTACCTACATGGTCTGGCCCTTTACCTCCACATATCATTACACAGAAACTGTATGATTTATATAGTACATACCGTATATACTCGAGTATAAGCCGAGTTTTTCAGCACATTTTTTGTGCTGAAAAAGACCCCCCTCGGCTTATACTCGAGTCAGTGTCTGTGGGAGATCAGTAGATTCACATTAAACAGAGCTGTGCTGCTTCTAAGAGCCGTTCTGTGCTTGTAACTGTGACTAATCACATTGGAATGTAGAGAATGCTGAGAGAGGTGTCAGATTTTCAGCTTGGCGGGACAAGCTGATGTTAGCTGTTCAGTCCCACCCACCTCCTGATCTCAGTGAAGAGCTGCAGCTCTCTCTCAGTATTCTCTACATTCCAATGTGATTAGTCACAGTTACAAGCACAGAACAGCTCTTAGAAGCAGCACAGTTCTGTTTAATGTGAAACTACCTTACTCATCCCTTATGTGTTCTGGCTACAGTCTCTGTGTCCTGACTACAGTCTCTGTGTCCTGGCTAAAATCCCTGTGTCCTGGCTAAAATCCCTATGTCCTGGCTAGAATCCCTGTGTCCTGGCTAAAATCCCTGTGTCCTGGCTAAAATCCCTGTGTCCTGGCTAAAATCCCTGTGTCCTGGCTAAAATCCCTGTGTTCTAGCTCCCTGTCCCTGTGTTCTGGCTGCTGCATTTCCCACCCTAGGCTTAGACACAGGTCAATAAGTTTTCCCATATTTTTTGGGCAAAAGTAGGGGGTCGGCTTATACACTGGTCGACTTATACACGAGTATATACGGTAATTCTACTCAGCTGAGATTAAATACTTCATTACTTAGCCCCTCATTCTTTTTCTTCTTGGGCCTTTTGTGTTTATTCCCTCCTCTCTGTCCTCTCTTCCGTCCATACTTCTTTTCCTGTTGGCGCCTCTCCCTAATAAAAATATTGTTGTTATTCCCAACCCGTTTACCTGCCTTCTCTCCTGTCTCTCCTCCCTTATTTGTGTTTTCCGGGTTCTTCTTTTTCTTACTCCCCGATTCATTACTTCATAAATTAGAGTCGACTCATCTTAATGGCATATATGAGCACATATTCAGCTGGTCACATATTCGGCTGGGGGATGAAAACGGGTTTTTTATACCCTTTTGAATAACTGGACACAGATTCGGATCCCACCCTTTACGTCGTCGGTCTTGTGTCCCTGTCCCTCGATCTTGTGTCCCTAAAATCGGTCCTGTGTCCCTAAAATCGGTCCT
>BLSH010266667.1:114511-142324 GCA_018402905.1 Glandirana rugosa | reverse complement strand
CCTCCGGCGGCGCGCGCGCGCTCACAGTATCTCTGTATCGCAGCCGCCGTCGTATGACGGCGTTTTGCGTTACAGAGCCACTTTGCCGCCGTCAATCTCCGATCGGCGGTCGGCAAGTGGTTAAATACTACAGCAGGAAAAAAGGCAAACATTATGTCAAAGAGTTCCAGACAAAACTAACCTGACGCAACATGCTGTTTGCTTCAAATTTTGATAAAATTTACAGAAAACCGCAGTCGTAAGGCCCCTTTCATACTTGTGCGACTTGTCCTGTGACTTGGAACTGCAAAGTCGCATGACAAGTCATACCCCGTGATTTCCAATGAGTACCATTCATATCTGCGCGACTTCAAGTTGCAGCGACATCAAAGTAGTCCCTGCACTACTTTCGTCCGACTTTGATGCAATTTGAGGTCCATGGACCTCAGGATTACACAGGCATCGCTTCAAGTCACGTCAAAGTTGCGAAAAAGTCATGTGACTTTCAGGTCGCACATGTGTGAAAGGGGCCTAAGGGCTATTCACAAAACTTAAATTATCCGACAGGACACCCAGTGCGTTTAGAACGTAAGTGCGTCCACCACCGAATTTAAGGAGGCTTATCAGACATCTGCATCTGACATACATTCAAGACTGTGATTACGATAGCATATGTGGACTTATTGTTTACTATTCGCACTCTTTCTTCATTGAATTTATCCCCATTTTAGCGCAGCCCTGAATATATTTTGTTTTCTATATATTTTTAGTATTTGGCTGCAGCTAGTCCTTGACCAAAATCGCAGTTTACTTTGTCCTCAATGTTTATTAAAGGCAAGTCAAAAATATTGCAGACAACAACTAAACGAGGAAGAAGAAAGAAAATCGCAACAAATGAAGGAATACCATTACAGAATGGTATTTCCATGTAATGCCGCTTTTTGTAAACATACATTCTTCATTTACCATACCAATGGTGTTCTGTCATATGATGAAAAGCATATTATATAGATGTACATTTTTCAAATTTATCCTTGGTTTACCATAGGAACTATGGCAATTTTTAACTTATTATTGTATCTGTACTAATTTAACCCTTCTGCTGATTTTAATACTTAAAGCGGAGCTCCACCCAGAATTTTTTTTATTTTTTTTGGCATCCACTCTTTTAATACTAAATAGATGTAACTTGTGGTTTCATACTTTCAAACCGCCTAGTAATTACATGTATTTTTTTACTCACAATTTCGTTTCTCTCACTGCTGGACTTTTCCATTTTAGGAGAGGGCATCTGAAGCCCATGCTGGGTCTCCTGGCATCTCTTCCTAAAAGAAGTGCATGGTGGGTAACCATCATGCACTCTTCGATCTCGGTCCGCCTTAAATTGCATAATTTCCTGTCTGGAAATAACACAATTTTACAGTACAGGGAAGCCCACTGACTCCTGGGAAATGATGAGTCACATCTGCCAGGAGGCATGGGGAAGCAGGAAGTGAGGAGAAGAGCCTAGGACCTATTAAGGGCAGATTACAGAGACCACCTAGCAACAAGCGACTTAGGGTGAGTATAAAATATTTTTTTCCTTCAAAGGTAAGTCTATATAGGCAAAGGACTTGAATGATGTAAAAAAAAAATTCTGGGTGGAACTCCGCTTTAACTTCCCTCATCCGAACACTAAATCTTAAGCATCTCATAAAGTGAAAGCGTATGTATATATTTTTATATTTTGAATAGATTAGAATAGAATTATGTCATTTTTCATGGCGGTTTGTATTTCTACTAGGCAGATTCACTCTCTCTATGGGGTTTATTTACTAAATCTAGAGAGGGCAAAATTAGTCACAATTCTGCAGAGAAACCAATCAGCTTCTAACCCCAGTTTGTTTAACCACTTCAGCCCCGGAAGAATTTACCCCCTTCCTGATCAAAGCACATTTTGCCATTCGGCACTACGTCGCTTTAACTGACAATTCTGCGGTTGTGCGACATTATACCCAAACCCTATTGACGTCCTTTTATTCCCACAAATAGAGCTTTTTTTGGTGGTATTTGATAATCTCTATTTCTGATCACCGATATAAACAAAAAGAGAGCGTCAATTTTGAAAAAAAAAAAACAATATTCTTTACTTTTTGCTATAATACATATCCAAAAAAAAAAATATTAAAAAAAACATTTATTCATCAGTTTTGGCTGATATATATTTTTTTACATATTTGTGTTAAAAAAAATAAGCATATATTGGTTTGCCGCCTTTACAAGCCATGAGAATTGATTGAGTTTTTACTATTTTTTTTTTTTTTTTACTAGTAGTGGCAGTGATCTGCAATTTTTATTGGGACTACGATATTGCAGCGGACTTATCAGACTTTTTTGACACCTTTTTGGGACCATTGACATTTATACAGCAATCAGAGCTAAAAAAACACTGGTTACTGTGTAAATGTCACTGGCAGGGAAGGGGTTGACCTGTAGGGGGCGATAAAGGGGTTATCTGTATTCTCTAGGCGTTCTAACTGTGTGGGGGCTGGGCTGGCAGGGGCATGACAGGTCTAACTGATTCCGATGACAGGGATCAGTAGATCTCTGTCATGCCCACTGACAGAACAAGGAACCGCCATGTTTACATTGGTGGTTCCCCGTTCTTCCTGTGTAGTAGGCAATCACGGGTCGCGGGAGGACATTGAGTCCGTTCGACCCGCAGCCACACTGAGGGAGCGCGTGGAGTGCCCCCCTAACCGCACCTGCGCGAATCGCCGTATATAAACGACGATTCGCATTACACTGCCACTCTGCAGCAGTAAATGTACGTACCTAGGTGGATCTTTCCGTTGCTACATCTGTCCCCTGGCGCCCCTAACACTAAGAACTGAGGGACTGAGCACCGCTGATCACTTAGTTCTCACAGCTCCCTGAGCAGAGGGTTGCTGTCAGTCACCGCTGTCTGCTCTGCCCCCCCTTGCGCTCACTAGAGAGCTGAGCTGTGGAGGGTGGCGGGAGTGGCCAGCTCAGGTTCTCAGCGGCTCACTGAGAGGCTGAGCCAGGTGGTGGTCCGGGCATGGGGGCGGATCCTGACTCCATTGTCGCGATCTTGCCCGAGCCCGGACTGGCTCTGTGATGTCAGCCGACAGCGGGCTTCATCCCGCTGTGTGCTGAAAACGGGTCGCAAGAGTGCAGTAAAAACTGCACTCTTGTGATCCACAGAAGAAGTACAGCCAAACAATCTTTGGCTGTACTTCTCTTTTAACTTTTAGCCCCTAGCCTAACCCTAAAGGCCCGTACACATGGTACAATAATTGTCCAGCCTGTTGGCCGATAATCTGACCATTAGTATGCATGATCAAACAGTCAATTTTCAATTGCTGGTCAACAGAAGTTGGCTGACAAGGCTAGAAAACTTTTGCTGGCCAACAAGGCGTTGGCCAATTGTTGGCTTGTATGTACGGAAGTTGGCCCAACAAACAGTTGGAAGCTCAAACACGCATGCTCAGAATCCAGGAAGTGTTCAGCTGTGTAAACCTATGTTCCTAATTCACAATTCACATTCACCTGAACTTCCTCGTAACACACTCGTAACACATCACTACGTTCGGCTTTGTTGGCCGATTACTTGACTCATGTCAGTACGCAAGACACAACCGCCAACAGCCAGTTTGGACAAAAGTTGGACGTCCGGTTGTGTGCGTGGGTGTACCAGGCTTAAATCTACATTCACACTGGCGAATAAAGCCGGTGCGAATTGTAGCAGCAGAAATCTTTTGTTTACACTGCAGATTAGAGCGGTTAGGTGCAGCTGCCGTCCCCATTCACTATAATGACAGGTCGCCAGCAGCTCTCCGCACAGCCAGGGAATATTTGTGGGGTTGTTACCTGTTTGCAAAAAGTAAAAATGATATCTGTGTGCAGCAAAGTAATTGCAAGTTCTGTAAGTGTGTCATTTTTTATCCCCAGAAAATAGAGGAAGAGCGAAGGAGAACGCAGGTGGAAAAGACAGAACCTTGTCAGGTAGGGCCAGACACTAATGTAAATGTGTTCAAATATCAAAGGGGTTGATTTACTAAAATGAATCTGGACTCAGCTTAGAAAATAAAGCCGAGTTGTGCTTGCTTTGAATACTAAATCAGGTGCAGGAGAACTAAATAAAACAGTACAAAACAAAATGGAAAAACAAATGGTCGATACATTGCAATGAGAACTACTTCCCTTTCTTCACTAAATTAAGTTAACATTCAGTTACTAAGTGAATATTCTCTAATCCTAAAAGTACAACTGAAGACAAAACTTCTTTTTTTCATTTAGGATAGAGCATTGGAGGGTTATAACCCCTGTCAGTTTTTTCCAATTCGTGTATTATTGGGAAATGTCCCTTTCATTTGCTGTCCCATAGCCACAACAGGAGTGAGGTACACAGATAACAATAAAAAAACTGACAGATGTTCCAATCCCTATACACTGCATATAAAACTGGTCTGAGTTCAGTTATTCAAAGTAACTATGCATGTAGATTGTATGTGTGTATAGTGTTTATAGTGTTTACGTGTTTCCTCAAGATTCTCATATATATATCTAACAATAAATTTTCACTTACTCCCTTTTGGTCTGTTGAATATACCATTGAATGTTATGTGTGCCATTATAACAGTTCAATAACGGAAAATAAAATACTTGTTGATCCTGCCAAAAATCTTGTCAGTTGATAACATCTTTTGCTTTCTGCCTCTGTTGACTGCTGTCAGTTAGCATTATTTCCACTTCTCCACTGTGAACTAGAGAACACTTTCCTCCTAAAGCTAGCCATACATGGATTCAAATTAAGTTGGTTCAGCAGGGACCAGACACATTTCGATCCATGTATGGGTAGGCTTTTGTATAACCAGCCTGTTAGAATATTTTCGCTTGATCAGCTCTGCTGGGCATAGCCAGCAGTGCTGATCAGTATATTCTGATGGTGGAGAGGTCTCCCTGCTGTTAGAATACAAAGGCTCAGTGGGAGGGATTCCCCCATCCTCATTGAGTGTATAGTTGAGGGAATCATGTAATTTTCTTTCATGCAACCCACCGGTTGAAGGAACAAAATGACTCATGTATGGCCAGCTTAAGTTTTGGAAATTAGGGGGGGCTGGAATTTGTAGGGTGATAAGAGTGGTTCTCCATAGCTATAGTATGATAAGTGAGCATTTGGCATATTAAAGTGATTGAACCCGATTTTCATTGCATCATCTTACATCCACATTCCGGATAGAAAACCACAGAGAAAATATACACAAGCCTCCCCTCCAGGTGCAGGGGGCGCAAACGGATAAGGATTTTCAAGGACGTCGGTGGTGCAGTGAGCAGTGAAGAAACATTCAAAAAGAATTTATATATAAAAATAGAAAATTTTATTTCTTAACATCGGGTTAAAATTTTAAATTTCATATATGATACAACATTACTGAACCAAAACAATGGGCTTGTGGAGTATGCTGACGTTTTGCAGTATTCCTCTGCTTCTTCAGAGTGACTCCATGCCACCTGGTTCTAACGAAATACAGTCCATTAATATACTGTTTTAAAGCATACTATCTTGTTTCTCCATCATCATATACACATGAAAATAGAAAATACTGCTCACCAATAGTTATATTATCATTGACATCACATTTCACTCTCCATGTCAGAAGCGTCCTAAGACCACCCAAAGGGGGGAAGTGTAGGGCCCCCGTGTCAGATCCGAGGGCCCCTTTCTGATGGACACTGGACCGGGAATATCCCACAAGATAGAGCTGTGCTCCAGCAAAGCGGGCAACCTGCGCAGCCTGGCTTGGCCCCCAAGAAGACCGCTCCATAGTGTACTGCAAGACCCCGCAATACACAGGGCTCTACATAAAACAGTAAAAAAATATATACCATAAGTGAAAAGGTTTTTTATCAGCCGCATTCCCACCCTTCTTAGTCACCATAGACGCACACGTCAGCCACCAGGCTTACCGCGGTGTCCGTGGGCAAGCAAGCAGGGATGGAGCAACAAAACGTCTCTCGCTGTAGATTAGTTAGGCAATTTACCTTATCCGTACGTCCTTTATGTATAAACGGTCAGCTGAGATCTTCCCATGGTATGACGGCAGCTGTATGTATCAGCTTCTATTTTATTCCCAGTCCCACCGGAAGTGACTGAGCCAGGTCGGCCCCCTGACGTCACCTCCGCTCCGGGCGCCATGATGAGGCCATCAACGCAAGCCGGCCATCCACACTCCAGGGAGGGGAGGAAAAGAAAAAGGTATCCTCCCCACACATCCCCGGGCACCTGAGTGTCCATCCCATCAAGCAACCCCTAGAGGGATCGCAGACTACCTCTAAACATGGAGAGCAAATTAAAATATATTCAGCAGAAACAAAACACATCACATTACACCAATACTTCACATAGGAAAAGGGACATTTTGCTCAAGGGAAACATAGCCAATATTACCCATTAGCACCTTCAAATGTTGAATAGTCCTAAGCACATTCAGGACTCCAAAACCATTTATAGGTTTTTGATTCACAAAAATGATTTAAATGAAATGGACGTGTTCAAACCAGGGAGCCCAGTGGCCCTCTGGCTATAGATCCATTTTGCTTCTAGTTTTAATATCTGTTTATCCAGGTCACCCACTCGTGGATTCGGGGGGGACGTGGGCCAAGACACAAAAGGAGATCACCATAGGGTCATAGCTTTGACACAAGCCAACGTGCTTGCCAATTGGGGTGTATAATAACCCTGCATCAATATAATAAAGATGGTCCGTGATGCGTTTGGCTAAGGTTCTTTTAGTTGTTTTTCCGATGTAAAATGCACCACATACACAGTTGGCCTTGTATACCACCCCTCCGTCAGGAAGGTGGTATGCATATGTGGCAGGTGATACGCATACGTGGCTTGAGAATGCCTCCCCAAGGGATATTGCCACCCTTCATTGATACAGGGGCAGCATTCGAAATTACCACATTTATATGTACTGCAGTCACCAACTACCTCCCCCCCGAGGCCTCAAAGAAGGCGCTCTTTTGTAGACTATCTCGGGATAACTAGATATGTACTTTCCAATGACAGTATCCTCAGTCAGGAAGTGCCAGTTCTGAGATAATATCTCCCACAATTGGTCGTGCTGATTCATGAAACTAGTAATTAATTTGGTCATACCTGGTTTTGGTTCTCTTCTGGGCCCAAACACCAGGTCCAGTCTATCCTGTCTTCTCACCTTTTGTTAAGCTTTTTTGAGGACCTTTCTACCATATTCGCGTTAAGTGAGCATTATCATGCTAGGAAAGGAAGTGTGTTTGCTGGCCTGAAAAAAAGAAAACAAATGCAGCCAAAGCATATAAGGGCTGGAGAGCTGTGTTATTTTTATTATTTGGTTAAGATAAGCTTTGTTGTCTTCTACCCAAAATGACCTTGTATTTTGCCTTAGAAGTGTTTCCAGAAGTAGACATTACTGCAGATGCTGTCCCTGGCAGGAAACAAGCCCAGGTCCGTGCATACCTCCCAACTTTTGAGATGAGAATAAGGGACACCTATTAGCAAACGTATGTAGGCATAGGACACACCCCTTGCTATGCCATCTTAAAGGAAAATCAAGTAAAAATAGCCACAAGTGCTTTTTTTCTATCACTACTATTCCTTTATACATGCTTTTGAAATTTGCACATGCGGCAATTTAGAAATTGGTTTAAAGGTTTAGCACCTTATAACATCAATACTAATATTATAAAATTACTACATTGGAAGAAAAGGCAAACTTATGGTGTTTCTGACCAAACTAACTAGATACAGCATGGTTCAGAATATGATAAGTAAAGAAAATCTGATGCAGCCATTACGGGTAGTCACAAAACCTTTCAACAATCATGTCCATTAGTATTGCAATGTTCTGACCCAAATAATGTTTATTGCAGGCAAGTAAACAGTCTTACAGATCTTACAAGCAACAGCTGAAGGAGGAAGAAGAAAGAAAACTGCAGGAGATGAAGGAAGACCAGCGCAGAAAGGTATTTATATAGAGTGCTGTTTCTGGGCCATGCATGAAGGCATTAACCCATTTCAATTACATATGGCACTTTAAAGGAGCTGTTGTCAGCTTTAAATTTTCTGTATGTGTAGCCCTCATTTGGGGTGTGGTGGGGCATGATCGCTATGCCGTGTCTGTCTTTGTGTCAGAGACTTGAAAAAAATATCAGGGTTGATTTGGAGTTACTTCAACTGTTGTCCAACCAGCCTTGCAGATTCTCACCCTCAGAAACTGGCACTAAAACTAAAAGCCAGCCATTCTATTCGATGGCTTAGTCCTTAGTAGTTTCTAATCTGTTATGCAACCAGACCTTTAATTACCAGAAGTGGCATTGGGTGCTTAAACTGGCTCTAGCCTATGGTGGTTATTGTGCCCTAAACTAAAACTAGCTATAGAATCCCAGACCAGAAAGAACAGGAGTAACTAAAATAACAAGAGCTGCAAACATACAGTAGCACAGACCTATCTATCTGGCACTACAACAGTAGTACAGAGATAAGTGTGTCACAAGGAAGAGCACACTTAAGAAGCTATGAGGAGCTGCAGTTAAATTATTAGAACATAGGCATATTAGCCTAATGGTCTTTGCTTCTGGTCTTGGTGAAATACAACAGCCACAGTAGCATTTATGTGTGTAAGGTTACATAATTACACAGTTAGTCAGATTAAAATAAGACACAAGTCCATCTAGTTCAACCAAAAAAAAAAAAAAATAGAAAAATTATATATAACCATACAATCCTTCGCCCACAGTTGATCCAGAAGAAGGCAAAAACCCCAGCAAAGCGTGATCCAATTTGCTATAGTCGGGGGAAAAAAATTCCTTTCTGATCCCCCGAGAGGCAATCAGATTCACTCTGGATCAACTTTACCTAAAAATGTTAGTACCCAGTTATATTATTTACATTAAGGAAAGAATCCAGGCCCTTTTTAAAGCAATCTACCATGCTGGCCAAAACTACCCCTGGAGGGAGTCTATTCCACATTTTCACAGCTCTAACTGTGAAGAAATCTTTTGGAGATTAAATCTTTTTTCCTCTAGACGTAAAGAGTGCCCCCTTGTCCTGAGGTTCAGTTCTGAGTCTGCTTCCTTCAATCTCCCTTTTATATAAAATCATAGTTTTCTATATAGGGTTTCTGACCTAACTAGCAGGGACAGGAAGTTCCTGTCTGTAAGCAGCTACCTCTCTGGTAATTAGAAGCAAAGCTATTTTCAAATGCAGGGAAGTTGAGGGCAGCAGACCCCAACACATGCATTTTCACTGCCTGGCTATAATGGCACGGATACACTCGCATACAGAAGGGAGACTGATGCTGCATGTGAGACGGGCTCACTTCCACACTGGCACCTTCACCTGGATATCAGCTTGCCTTACTCAAGTATGTCATATGACCAAATGTTTGTTGACACCTGACCATCACACATATATGAACTTGTTAAACAACCCATTTCAAAATCAAGTAAATAATATAAATTGGCCCCATCCTTTGGGGCTATAGAAGGCTCCATTGTTCTTGGAAGTCTTTCAACCAAATTGTGCAGTGTGTCTCAAGCAATTTGTGCCCATCCATCCAAAAAAAATCATTAGTGCGGTCAGTTATTGATTTTTAACAAGAAAATCTAATTCACATATTCAGTGGTGTGCTGCTGCTGGGTGCAGGGGTGCTGTATGGAGCGACAGTGCCTATACTATTAGAACTGCAGTGGAGCTTCTGCTTACCTGACAGCAGCAGTTCAGAGCCAAGGGAAGGCCCAGTCACATCACACAGCCGAGGTGAGATTCTCCCCTTGCTCTGATGGGGGAAATCTGTACTAAAGGAGGATCTATACTTGGGGGGGGGGCTGAGGAGGGGTTAGACTAAGGGGGGGGGAGTCTGTACTATGGGGGTGGGGGATTTAGGGCAATGGGGGTAATCTGTACTGTGGTGGATATGAGCTTGGGGGTCAAGGCACACTCTTCTGACTCCTGCACTCTGTTATGCATTTCTGAGCCCTGTAATCTCTGTGTTATCCTGTTGTACATTTCATACTCCTAACTACTGCACTCTGTATGCTGGGCTTTATATGACATAATCTTGACCAATGCAGTCTACTAAACTAAAGTTCTTTATTAAGGTAGGCTGCATATGTAGAAAAGCATATGTAACTGAAAATTTTAATCTTTTAAAACAGAGTGTGCTGTGGATTGTATGTGTTTGTTAGACTCTCACTTGTGACACAGTCAATAAAGCCTATTTTGTGGGTACAAGGACTGGCATTTGTGTGCCCTAGGCCTTTTAAGTCCCTCTCACTGTTAGTGCAATTTGATCACATCCACAATGGGCATTAAATAATTATTTTCCCCAGATGCCAGATATACTAGATACGCCACCAGGCATACCAATTTAATCCAAATGTGTTCAGCAAGGTTGCAGTTACAGCTTGCTCTACAAGTACACAGAATTACCACCCCCCTCTCTTCCTTTTCCAAAGAAGATTGCACTCTAATGGCCCTATCACAATCACAAACCCGAGACCCTAGCAAAGAAAGACATGAATGCTAATATTTTGTTCATGGGAGATATACAAAATATATTATGTATGTGTTTTCCTATGAAACAAGCAACACAGCAGAAACTATGGATATCTTAATTTTCTCGCAACCATTAGTCTACTTAAATTCTGACCCGTAGGGTGTTTCTGACTTTGCTATACAACCACTTTGACATGTATATTGAAATTCTACCATAAATCCCCCAGCAGCTGACAAATAAAATTGATTAGTTTTGTTAGCTAACCTTTATTTTCCCTAGCATTTATAAATCTGTCACTAAGGTGTTATTGCATTAACTTCTGTCAGCCGCTCAGATTTGCCATCGTTGTTCCACAAAGACACCACATTTTTTTCTCTACTTAATATTGCATTAAGCTTCTTCTCTGAGCATTTTTCCTGCTGCATCAATCATTCTGCTCTCCTGTGATGTATCTTTTATGTTTCCTTCAAACCATTTTTCTCTTATGCATTACCCTAATCATCACGCTGACTGGCTTCCACATTTGTTAAATCACCTTTTATTCTTGCCGGTGTTTCATCAACTTCTGATAATCCTCTGGCTATTTCCAGAGTCACATCAGGTTTTTAACTTCTGTTTTGAAAGAGTAATTAGACTTTTTCTTACAGTTTTAATATCATATCCTGAGATTTTAGTGTTGGTTATAGGCACATAATTTTTCCTCATTAACACAGATGTAACTGCTTCTAATTTTATGTGAGTGAATAGAATAGAATAAAGAAATATATCTCCAAGTGCTGTCAGCTTCTTCATAGAGACACGCTGTTCTTATCACTCCCTATTAAAATGTACCTGCTGCATGCACTTGATAGAGGCAGATATTTTGCAAGTTAATACAATACACAAAGGAAACAGCCAGAGAACTATGTTTTTTACATGGGGAGATCATCAAAGCTCCATACTTCCTCTGGGTTCCTTTACAAACTTTGCATAGAGTGAGTACAAAAACTATTGTAGGCATAAAGAGCAGTTACCTAGAGATGCGGTGTAAACCTGTGGCCCTCCAGCCTTTGGCAGAACTACAAGTCCCATGACGCATTGCAAGCCACCGACAGTTACAAGCATGACTCCCAAAGGCAGAGGCATGATGAGACTTGTAGTTTCACAACAGCTGGAGGGCAGTGTTGCCAACCTCCCGCAGCGTTTTTTACTGGCAAAACATGGAAAATTTACTGGCGGAGGACATTTTTTACTGGAAACCTGAAAAATAATTGAACTCCTATTAAAAACTAAGAGAATTGATATTTAAACACAACATGGAAACACTGACAATACCCATATCAAGTAGTTTGCCTGGTTTATACTTAAAAAGTCAGCACAGCATGACAAATTATCAGACCCTGATATTTATAGACAGTTGTAAAAATCACAGATTTTTACAAACTGTCAGTAAATTTACTGGGGGTTGGCAACACTGCTGGAGGGCCACAGGTTGAGCACCGATGACCTAGAACCCCCCAAACCCACCAACATGGCTGAATCCTGTTTTGACTGGCAAAGTTTTTGCATTTTCTGAAGCCAAAGTTGATCCACCCTTTCCCGTCTCCTGCACATCCTAATTCCTCAATGAAAAGTCTATCAAACTGATTGGCCAATAAAAACGTGTTATTTGAACTGGAGATGGCAGCAGCCTCTGATAGAGCCCGGATGAATGTTGTCAGAATGGCCCCAGGCTCAACTGTAATGGCAAGATTGTGGTGGTTACTGCTGTTATCTAAAAGCAACTTTCACCTTAAAGTATATTACTCCATTTGTACATTCAGGGGTTGATTTACTATAGCTGGAGAGTTAAAAAACTGGTGCAGATGTGCATTGTAGCCAATCAGCTTCTAACCTCAGCTTGTTCAATAAAGCTTTGACAATAAAACCTTGAAGCTGTGTGGAGCTGCACCAAATTTTGCACTTTCAAGCTTTAGTAAATCAACCCCTCAATGTCCACAGAGAAATTCCACCTATTTACCCTGCAAAGCCTAACCAGACATAGATCCGTAGTCTGATGTAAGTTCTTGATGGCTATTCAGCTTCAGTTAATCCTGACATATTAAAAAAATTGACATAAGCTAAAATAAATATTGTCTACATGAGACATGTACTAGGTCAACAGGAGTATCGGTTCCATATTATTGTTCAGGGAATAATAAATAATTATGGATGATCAAATCAGGTAAATAGGCAAACCAGCAAATCATAAATATTTTCAGTTTACCATTCACCATTGTGTAGTCAACCTGTTCAGAACCACATGGATCCTGAATTGCATGATTCTCTGCATCTATCAGATAGATATGATAGTGAACATTCAGTTGAAGCAAACATTTTGTCAATGTTTGCTTCACCTCCGTCAGATGTAATCAGCAGAACCAGTGAATAATATGTTTCAGCAAATTTTAAAATTCCATTTTAATTATATTTAACCACTTCAGCCCCAGAAGGATTTCCCACGGTAGGACCAGAGCACTTTTTGCGATATGGCACTGCGTCGCTTTAACTGACAATTGCGCGGTCGTGCAACGTTGTACCCAAACAAAATTTGCGTCCTTTTTTACCATAAATAGAGCTTTCTTTTGGTGGTATTTGATGACCTCTGCGTCATTTCTGATCCCCGCTATAAACAAAAAAAGTGCGACAATTTTGCAATTTTTTGGTTGGCGCAAAAGTTGCCACGTTTACAAACCATGAGAATTAATTTCTGGCGTTTTTACCATATTTTTTTTTTTTACTAGTACTAGCGGCGATCTGCGTTTTTTATCGGGACTGTGATATTGCAGCGGACATTTTTGACACTTTTTTTGGGACATTTATACAGTGATCAGAAATTTAAATATCCACTGATTACTGTGTAAATGTCATTGGCAGTGAAGGGGTTGACCTGAAGGGAGAGATCTAGGGGTTAACTGTGTTCCCTATTTATTGGTTTGCGCAAAAGTTGTCATGTTTACAAACCATGAGAATTAATTTCTGGCGTTTTTACATTTTTTTTTTTACTAGTAATGGTGGAAATCTGCGATTTTTATCGGGACTTTAATATTGGGGCTGACATGTCGGACATTTTTGACACTTGTTTGGGACCAATGACATTTATACAGCGATCAGAAATTTTAATATCCACTGATTACTGTGTAAATGTCATTGGCAGTGAAGGGGTTAACCTTCCGGGGGGATCTAGGGGTTAACTGTGTTCCCTATGCATGTTCTAACTGTGAGGGGGTTGGACTACCAGGGGCATAAGAGATCTAATTGATCCCAGTGACAGGGATCAGTAAATCTCTTACATGCCCCCTGACAGAGCGGGGAACCACCATGTTTACATCAGCGGTTTCCTGTTCTTCCTTTCTGCTAGGCAATCGCAGCTCATCGGCGGAGATCAAGTCCGGCCGAGCCGCGGTCCTGCAGAGTGCGGCCGACACGAGCGAGCTGTCGTTTATAGACGGCGATTCGCGGGAAGCTGCCACATGGGTTCATTTACTTCCTATCATATACATGACTTTGCTGATCTTGCAGCAATAACAATGTCTCTTCCTTAATTATTAGATTTGCTTGCTATGTACTTTGTGCACACGTGCAATTTAAAAGTAGCATATACAAAAACAAGTCAATAAACCTATTTTTGGTAGAACACTCTTTAACCAGCCCAAATGATACATTCTACAATAGTGACTTTTTTTTTGGTAAAATAAAAAAAAAAACAGAATCTACTCATTTATTAGCTTTTTGATTCCCACGTGCTGTTCTCCTAAAAGCTTTTTTTCTTTTCTCTTCATCAAGTTCATCGGGTGTCACAACAAAAGCCATTCTGCGTACATACAGAAAGGGCTGCTAGAAAAAGTCACAAAACTAATGCAAGTATTAGCCTTTCTGTTGACCTTTTGCTGGAGCTGGGCGGTCGATACTCTGACAATGTGACTTGTAGTGTTGAAATAATTGCTTAGAGGTGTGCTGTAACTGAAGTATTTTCTAGCACAGCTTTTGGATGGCAGAATGTTTATTTTAGTTTCAAGAACCCATAGAAAAAAATAACACTGATTCTGCAACTGTTCATGTGTGCATACAAAAAAAAAGGCTGTTTATTTTGTATTAAAAGGCTTCTTGAGACATTTCACTCCTGCTGTCTCTCCATCATAACACAAAGACCAATAATAAAATCTCTATAAATGGTTAATTACTACTAATCTTTCTCTAAAATATGTTTATCATCTACATTGCTTTCATTACATCTGCCAGCTTTGGTAAGCAATTGCTTTTGTTATTTTTATTATGTTCAAACCTTTAGTTGAAAAGGCATTTATTATAAAGTAGAGAAAAAGATCCCCTTCAAACTATTATAGAATACCTCCATGAAAAACCTGTCTCTTGCACATCCTTGCTCTCTGTGTGGAAACAGTGGTCTCTCTGCAGAGTCATAACACACCCCTCCTGAGTTACAGCTAGGGCTTTCCAATCAGAGAAGTTCATACTCATACTCTAGCTCTGACTCAGCAGAGGGTTACATAGGTATATAGATAGTCCAGTTGAAAAGAGACATAAGTCTGCAGTCATCCTCAATTTCCAAAAAGTTGTGTAAAATCTACATAAAAGTAGAGGGCCATAATTTGCAAATCTTTTAAACCCACATTTTATTCACAATAGAAAACAGAAAACATATCAAATGTTTAAATTGAGAGAATGTACCATTTTAACCACTTGCCGACCACCAACCGCAGGTTGACGGCGACAAAGTGGTTCGATATCGCAAAACGCCGCCATACGACGGCGGCTGCGAGATCGAGCACTGTGAGCGCGCGCGCACCATCGGAGGCGAGCTCGCGCGCTCACTGTGTCCGGGGGGGCCAGGGAGCGGGTGCGGCGGACTCGATCTCCGCCGACTACCCGTGATGCCCCCCCCCAGAGTGAAAGAACGGAGGTCCGTGAATGTAAACACGGATCTCCGTTCTGTGAGATGGGGAAGGGCTGTGATCACAGCCTTCCTCTATATGGAAGCTGTGATCGCTCCCCTTCCCCTGCTAGGGCAGCCCCCATACAGTTAGAACACGCACAGTTAACCCTTAGAGCGCCCCCTGCAGGTTGACCCCTTCACTGCCGATGGCATTTACACAGTAATCAGTGTATTTTTATAGCACTGATCGCTGTATAAATGCCAATGGTCCAAAAAGAGTGTCAAAATGGTGCGACATGTCCGTCCCAATATCGCAGTACCGCTAAAAATCGCAGATCGCCGCCACTACTTGTAAAAAAAATAAAAATAAAAACCCCAAAAATTAATTCTCATCATCCGTAAACGCGGCAACTTTTGCGCAAACCAATCAATAAACGCCGATTGCGATTTTTTTAATCACAAATAGGAGGAGGAATATAAAATCGGGCAAAACCGTTGAAAAAAAATTTTTTTTATATTTTTTTTGGATTTGTATTTTAGCAAACAGTAAGAAATTTGGGTTTTTTTGCAAAATTGTCGCTCTTCTTTTGTTTATAGCGGCGATCAGAAATGACGCAGTGGTGATCGAATACCACCAAGAGAAAGCTCTATTTGTGGGAAAAAAGGAAGCAAATTTAGTTTTGGTACAACGTCGCCTAACCGCGCAATTGTCAGTTAAAGCGACGCAGCGCCGAATCGCAAAAAGGGTTTTGGTCCTAAAGTGTGAAATCCTTCCGGGGGTGAAGTAGTTAAGAAAAAAAATAGGCCATTTTGAAATTGATGGTAGAAACATGTCTCAAAAAAGTTGGGACAGGTCAACAAAAATTAGGCAAAGTAAGTGGTATGAACAAGGGAAAGCTGGAAGAACATTTTGCAAGTAAAAGGTTAATTGGCAACAGGTCAGTAACATGACTGGGCATAAAAAAAGCATCTTAGAGGTTCAGAAGTAAAGATGGGCAGAAGTTCACCAATCTGTGAAAAGCTGCGTCTAAAAATTATCAGACATTTTTAGAATAATGTTCCTCAACGTAAAATGGCAAAGACTTTCATCATCTACAGCACATAATATCATCAAAATGTTCTGAGAATCTGGAGAAATCTCTGTGAGCAAGGGACAAGGTAGAAATCCAATATTGGATGCCTGTGATCTTTGTGCTCTCAGATGGCACTACATTAAAAACAGGCATAATTCTGTAATGGACATCACTGCATGGGGTCAGGAATACTTCTAAAAATCACTGTCTGCGAACACAGTTTGCTGTGCCACCCAAAAAGTTAAAGCTCTATCAAGGTGAAGCCATATCTGTACATGATCCAGAAGCATTGCTGTCTTCTCTGGACCAAAGCTCGTTTAAATCATCTGTTGCAAAGTGGAAAACTGTTCTATGATCTGACAAATTTGACATTCTTTTTGGCAACTATAGACACCGTGTCCTTCGGAATAAAGAGGAGAGGGACATTACCAACTTGCTATTAGCGCTCAGTTCAAATCCTGCATCTCTGATGGTATGAGTGTGCATTAGAGCGTATGGAAAGGGTAGCTTACACTTCTGGAAAGGCACATCAATGCTAAAGTTATATCAAGGATTTAGAGCATTGCATTCTGCTATCCAATGTCTTTTGCAGGAAAGGCCTTGCATTTTTTAGCAGGACAATAATAAACTGCATACTCTATGACAACAGCTTGGTTTAATAATAGAAGAGCATGGGTGCTAAACTGGCCTGCCAGCAGTTCAGACCTTTCACCAATTGAAAATATGTGGCACATCTTGAAATGAAAAACACGATAAAGAGGACCCAGAACTGTTGAGCAGTTAGAATCCTATATCAGGCAAGAATGGGACAAAATTCCTCTCCCAAAATTCCAGCAACTGGTCTCATCAGTTCCCAGAAATTTACAGAGTGTTGTAAAAAGAAGGGATGCTACATTGTGATAAACATAGCCCTGTCCCAACTTTTTTGAGAAGTGTTGCTGCCATCAATTTCAAAATTATCTTGGTACATTTTCTCAGTTTAAAATGTTGATATGTTCTCTATTTTCTATTGTTAATACAAGATGGGTTTAGGAGATTTGCAGATCATTGCTTTCTGTTTTTATGTAGACTTTACACTGTGCCCCAACTTGTTTGGAATTAAGGTTGTAGTTCAACCAAAAATAAATAAATAAATAAATGGAAAACCTCCATATACAGTACACAATCCTATACCCACAGTTTATCCAGAGGAAGTAAAAAAACCCTATGAAGGTCCCAGTGGAGGGGGGGTTCCTTCTTGATCTCCAAGGGTTTCTCAAAACACTGCAGAGTGCAGGACCACTGCTTCCACACAGACAGAGAGAGTCCTTTTCTACAGCATGCTGACAGGAGACAGGCGTTTATTATCAATTATCCAATCATGTGTGGGTTATAATGCAGTTGTTTTCAATTTTCTATGCATGTAAATGGTTACTCAAAGTGAACACAGCCTTTCTCTGTTTGTTCCCCCACTGTCTTCTGCTCGCCAAACACATTCAAAATACTAACAAAAACAAGAAACAAAGCCATTCACAACTCTGCCTCCAACTACACCAGCCTTGTCTCAAATTATCACTCAAATCCTCCTCTTCACTCCTCCCAAGACCTCCTGCCCTCTAGCTCCTTCATCACATCTGCCTTCAGGACTTCTCCAAAGCCTCTCCCATCCTCTGGGACTTCCTATACAGATCTGCATGACTATCTCCCATTATGTCCACCTCTAAATGATCCCTAAAACTCATCTCTTTAGGTAAGTCTATCCTACCACCACCTAAAATCGTGGGTGTTTGCTTTCTCCGTAACCTCATCTCTCACAGTTAAAACTGTTGGTATCATCTGCACCTCACTTTTACATTGTAAGCTCTCACAAGCATAATAATGATTTAAAAAGCATGAATAATTTTAGAAAATCTCAGACTCTTGGGAATAAGTAGTTTGGCTGTAAAGTTGCAAATGCTAGTAACAATATTCCTTAATATATATTACAAAGTGGACAGATTTGGAATGGGTTACATTAGAACACACATAACCTTCACCCAATATACAATATGATGCAGCCATGAAAACAGGTAATACTCAGCCTACCCAAATGCCTGTTAATTATGAGTTAATTATCATTTAAACCTAAATTGAGGAAAAAGTAGCAGATGTCTGCATAATTTTCCCAAATTCAATGACTGTTAAGAGCAGCAGCTCCAATTCTGAACCACTTACTTCACTCTGGTTGAAAATTAAAGAGAGCAACAGACTTTTTGCTATGGAACTACATCTCAATTGTTTAAGCACTGGCAAAAAACATGTATTTGTCTCAACCTCTACTGTCACCATTGAGTTACAAGCAATTTCCAGTACGTTACACAAATTCACATGGCTGTTTTCAAATGTAATAACTTTGATGCATCTTTAGTGCCATAGTTTATTATATAAACCTAATGACGCATTCCCTATTCCATTAAAAGGAATGTGTCAGTATCCATCGTACACACCAAGGATTGATGAAAACAATTTGATTGCCTCATGTTGTATGCACATACAGAAAATTATTTTCTTTTCTCTTCGTAGAGCGAGTTGTTAGAAGTGAAGAAAGCAGAGGAAGAAAAGGAGAGAGTACTGTCTCAACAGGAAGAACGTAGAAGGTACTTCTCACTGAACAGAAGAAAAGATTATTCAAAATATACATGAAGAACAAAAAAAACATCTTTTATACCTTGAAGTAGTTACTTCAGCCTTACACTAATAACATAGTCCAAAAGTGTATCTAAAGCCTAAACTTTTTTGTTTTGGATACAGTAGCAAGGAATTAGAACCCCTGTCAGGTGTTTCTTGCTGTTTGTGTCCACGAGATTTAACCTCTCTATTTGTCCTGGTGAATGTTGTCACGGTGTCTGAATGTGATGGGACAATCAAAAATAGAGGGAAGATTTCCACTCCCTACCATGTCCTTAGGACAATAAGTGGAAGAAATCTCCCTAATAGGACAAAGATGGCAAAAAAACAAACCCGGAAATTAGTTTTCAACATTCCCTACTCAATCCAATCAAGGTTTTGGCTTTATATACTGTAGCACCCTCTAGTGTGCTACTAGTGTCAGAGTAGGTAAAACATATTCTGACTCATTAAACCCTGTGAGTCTGTAATTGGGTCAGGGTTCCTAGAGTTCAGGGCAGCATGACCAATACAGACAGCTCTTTTATGCTTCCCCCTAGTTCTGGAAAGTTAGAGAACATTCTGGAAACTAGAGGGCGGAGGCTAGGAGGGCTGTTCTGCATATTTAGGGGTGCTTAGCCAATCCCCAGGAGGTGGGCCTGGC
Source organism: Glandirana rugosa (assembly GCA_018402905.1). NCBI lineage: Eukaryota > Metazoa > Chordata > Amphibia > Anura > Ranidae > Glandirana > Glandirana rugosa. The sequence goes on along the minus strand of BLSH010266667.1, from coordinate 122,527 downwards.
AGGGGACTAAGTGAGTCCTTAAATATGAATGAGTCATGCTGGCAGGGGAGTTAGATGGAAGATGGAGATGCAGTACTGAGGAGGCTGCTGGGGGTCCTTGAGGCAAACCCCCTAGTCTGGGGGAGAGCTCCACCTCGGGCTGTGGCTCGGGAACTGGCCTGGGAGGAACCTGACAACAGGAGAAGCTTGGAGGGAGTCCTTCTTGAGAGGCAGCGGGATCAAGGAGCACAGTGTGAGTACTACAGCATGGTGCAGGGATTTACAAGGGGAGAAACTGCCACATGTAGCAGGTCTCTTTTGAAGACAGTGATGTACTTATGTTTTCTTCAAACCTTGTCCTTGGAGATCTCCATAGAGTCAGTCGGGTAGACTTGTGAAGAAAATCAGTCAGGTAGACTGGTGAACAGAACCAGCCAGGTGGGCTGGTGAAGAGGCAGCCAGGTGGGCTAGCATTTCCTGTGGTAGTAGAGCTGGGACCAGTGTCTACAGGGGAGTTGAAGCTACTCCAGGATCACAATACATGATATGCAGTTCACAATACCTTATGCTACTTTCTAAAGGGACTGAGAATTCCTAGTCTGTAAGGGGCTGTTGCTGATATAACAGAGACTATTATCTGTACATAAGGGGGACGTTGTTCCTGGTTTTGTCACTATTAAGTTGGGCACCCCATAATTCCTATCCCCATCCAAAGTATTACCCCCCTAATAAAAGGACAAAACAAAGCTCAATGACTGTTCACTGTGTCTGAATGAAAGCTGAAAATGTTATGTGCCTGGCCGTGCAACCTTGGTGAACCCTGACACCTGCAACTCCTACGGGGGTAGTGCCACATATACTTAAAGAATAAGTTCATCTTTAGAAACATGTTATATATTACACCCATATTTAGGTATGGGCAGAAAGCTGGAGGAAGAGTATGCAGAGGCTTGACATTGCACCTGTGATCCACTGATCATGGGCACAATCCTTAACAGGCTCCTATGGGAAAAAATATTGAATACATATTTTTCCTGCAAAAACATATGCATTTATTATTTTTTTCTTAAGGCTGGGTTCACACCACAGCATGGGGCAGCTCCCAGGAGGGGTCCGGTGCGTCCCCATTCACCGTTTCAGGTCCACTTGCAGCCCAAATTTTTGGCTGAATTCGGACCTGAAACGGACCAAAAGATGCACAGGACTCCTGTGCAATTCGCACCGGAGCCGCTCTGGAGATGTGTTAGGCTGGGTTCACACTATTGCCGCATACAGCTCACAGCAGGGGTCCGGTGCGTCTCCATTCAGGCCTTCATAGAGAGCCGGTCACAATCTCCTGCTATGTGAATTGGATTCGCATAAACTCATCCAAATCGCGTAGGTGTGAATCCAGCCTTAATCGGCTCCATAGAGAGCCAGTCACAATCTCCTGACATCCAGTTTGCAACAGTGTGAACCCAGCCTAAAGGTGAACTTAGCCTTTAAATGCCTTGTTCATTAGTCACCTGCTTCCAACACCTTGCATAAATTCAGCTTGAAAATGCATCGCTTGCAGTGAGTTATGCTATTCAGATCTGGTCTGTCAGCGGGTGTTGCTGTGAGTTGTAATAGTTAAAATATGGTCAGTTTAGTCCACATTTTTATTAAAATCTGGGAAAACAGTTATGTCATCAATATTCCTATTTTCTTGTGCAGAATGCATCTCCTTTACTGCCAGAATATATTTAAAACCCATTAAATCTGTTTCACATTTACCACTGTATACATAGCTATCTCAGCATATATGACTGTTACATTTTGATAGTACTGTCACAGCAAGTAAAAGCATGTGTTTAGCATTGCAAAACAATTATTTAAAATGACTAACTGCATGTTCTTGTTTTTTATAGAGTAAACAATGCTTTTCTGGATAAACTCCAAAGACTTAGCACTAAAAAGGAAGAATATTCTGGGGAGTCAAACACATGGGTGAGTATATATCATTAGTGGCGCTAGATACGCTTTTTTAAATATTGTTTTGTTTAGTACAAACTACTGTAGCTGTCATTGAATAGGTCAAGGTAATTATATATACCCTCAGAGAGTAAAGTATTAATAAGGATTCCAGGTAAAACACGTACAAGTGAACAGTGATATATGTGACCTAGACATTAATTACATCATTTTTTCCTTTTCTTTCAGGCTTAAAGTTCACTTGTGGATAAATCAAGCTACAGCCAAGTGTAATTAAATTCTCAACAAATAACCTTAAGAGATCCGGAGCTGTTGACATGAGGCACTTCAATTAAATAAAAACATTGAGTTTTGTGATTTATGCAGCCTAATCATATTTCCATTTACCTTTACTTAATCATTTAAAGGTGGCAATGCACACCCATGCTCATACAGGGGATAGTTATTGGTAGAGAAATTCTACAACTATGGTTGCATTTGTGTGTGCATGTGCCCTACAAATGTCAGCTTGCCAATGGTAAGCATTACAGTACCAATTAAAGTACAAATTCACACACTGGGTGGCGGGATCATATAAGGGATGACAGCATTATACACACTGCCAGCCCATCGGGTTACCTGGATGCTATGACCAACTCACCTTATGGGCTTAGTGGAAGGAACCACTTCTATTTATTTGGGCACACAAAATAACCATCCTCTTCGTTCCTCCCAAGACCTGCTACTCTCCAGCTCCATCATCACCTCCTCCCATATTCATCTCCAGGACTTCTCCCAAGCCTCTCCCATCCTCTGGAATTCCCTACCCCAATCTGTCAGACTGTGCTCAAATCTATCCACTTTCAGGCGATCCCTGAAAACTTTTCTCTTCAGAGAAGCCTATCCTGTCTCCACCTAACAACTGCACTTTTATTTTCTTCATCAGCTCATCCCCACAGTTATTGCCCTTTCGTATCACTTGACCCTCCCATCTAGATTGTAAGCTCTAATGAGTAGGGCCCTCTGATTCCTCTTGTTTTGAAGTGTGTTGTAATCTGCTGTCTGTCCTAATATTGTAAAGCGCTGCGCAAACCGTCGGCGCTATATAAATCTTGTATAATAATAATAATTTGGATGACCATGTCCAGTTTTGATGATTTGAGGATACCTAGAGGCTCTCTAATCTATTGACACTACAACTATAGTCCAAATTGCCCCCAATCGCTGATATCAGGTGGGTGGATTACATATTGTAAACTGATAGTGGGCTTGCACAAGTGATCTATCATGGTTGACTCCACATTTTGGGTGATGGTTTATTTTGTTTATTTTGATGTGCTGTGCTGGTGCTATTCTATGTTGAGATGAATGCTGTATGGTTTTCATGAGCTCTGATGAAGCAAAAGGTGGTGAAACGCGTCAGTACATGAAGATCAATTGCATTCATCCTTGGTGTACAAAAAATACACAGTGAATCCTATTATCCTATTATTGTTTTTAAATACTTGAGACATACATATTTGTATGTAATCTTATCTTTGTTATCAAATAAATTGTATGATTTTATAGTATGAATTGTCTGCTCTTTGTGTGGCCTGTACAGTCCGAAATCTCTTTGATTGGTTCCCATAGATATACAACAGGGATGATGGCCCTGAATGTCACAATAATATATTGATACTAATTCTTACTCATACATATAAACGTCTTGGCCCTGGTGTAGTTAGCAATTCCAGCATCTGGTTGATGGGTAGCAAAAGAATTGCCTGCGTTGGGTACTTCAGCACAGGGGGAGATGCAAAAAGGACCGAACCTGCAAATGATGCTCCTGCTTACTCAGAGAGTAAAATTTTATAATATAAAAGTAAGTACAAATAGGGATTCCAGGTAAAACTCCTACAAGAGAACAGTAATATATGTGACCTACACATGGATTACTGAATTATTTCCTTCCCTTTATAGCTAATAGGCAGTTGTAGAATGTCTGCCCTCTTACAGTATAGATATGGCCAAATAATTTTATACTTTTATTGAACTGTATAAGGTCTGTCTAAGTGCACAAGAGCTACTTCTGGGCTTACTATTTTAATCTATGGAAATTGGGAAGCTGAACCCTCTAAGGCCTCATGCACACAGGTGTGTGCATGAACAGTGCATTTAGGCCTGTATGGGGGGAGCTTTAGTATCTGAACCCAGATCTATTATAGCCAGTTTGGCCATGCACATGGTAGCTTTTAGATCTATATTCAAAGGCAGGGTTCAGATCTGTAAAACAATGCCCACATTCAGTTTTTGGAGGCAAGTTTTTTGCACTGTTGTGTCATAGTGTAGTGTACAAATGCACTTTATTGGAGCCACTAGACTCCCAGCAACAAAGGGCGCTATGTGGCAGGAACTAGAATGCAGGTGACTCTAACCACTTAGCGTCCATTGTTGCTAGGAAGCAGGTGGCATTATTGGCTGGGGCTGCTGCTTAAGACCAATATGTAATTACTAGTGTGTAATCAGTGGGCCCCACTGCCACTGTTTACATACTGTTGATGTTTACTTGTTGCACCCTAATGAAAGAGTCATTTGTGCGACAGCTGCACATGCATAAAATTACCAGGGTTTAGTCATTCATTTGGTGCCTGGGAACACTCCCAAAGGTGGCAGACAATTAGTAAAACAAGGTCTGGATGGCAGAAGTGTTAGAGTGATGATAGCATTTGTCAGTGTATGCTTTTATCAGAAATGTTTCTATGGTTCACAAAATGTCTATATTGCTGCATCATCATGTATACAGTATCTCCGAAAAGTGAGTACACCCCTCACATTTTTGTAAATATTTTATTATATCTTTTCATATGACAAAACTGAAGAAATGACACTTTGCTACAATGTAAAGTAGTGAGTGTACAGCTTGTATAACAATTTGCTGCCCCTCAAAGTAACTCAACACAGAGCCATTAATGTCTAAACCGCTAGCAACAAAACTGAGTATACCCCTTAGTGAAAATGTCCAAATTGGGCCCAATTAGCAATTTTCCCTCCCCGGTGTCATGTGACTCGTCAGTATTACAAGGTCTCAGGTGTGAATGGGGAGCAGGTTTAGACCGAAATACTACTTTAAGTATTTTTCATTTGAACTTCTGTAATTGTTTAACCACTTGCCGACCGCCAACCGCAGGTTGACGGCGACAAGGTGGTTCGTTATCGCAAATCGCCGTCATACGACGGCGGCTGCGATAACACGCACGGTGAGCGCGCGCCGCCGGAGGCGTGCCCGCGCGCTCACTGTGTTCGGGGAGGGCCAGGGAGCGGGTGCGGCGGCTTCGATTGCCGTCGGCTACCCACGATGGCCCCCCCGGAGCGAGTGAGCGGAGGTCCGTGTATGTAAACACGGACCTCCGCTCTGTGTGAGGGGGAAGGGCTGTGATCACAGCCTTCCTTTACGTGAAGGCTGTGACCACTTCCCTTCCCCAGCTAGGCAGTCCCCCATACAGTAAGAACACGCCCAGGGAATACAGTTAACCCTTAGCGCGCCCCCTGCAGGTTAACCCCTTCACTGCCAATGGCATTTACACAGTAATCAGTGCATTTTTATAGCACTGATCGCTGTATAAATGCCAATGGTCCCAAAAAAGTGTCAAAATGCTCCGACATGTCCGCCCCAATATCGCAGTACCGCAAAAAATCGCAGATCGCCACCATTACTAGTAAAAAATAAAAAAAAAATAAAAACCCCAAAAATGAATTCTCATCATCCGTAAACGCGACCACTTTTGCGCAAACCAATCAATAAACGGCGATTGCGATTTTTTTATCGCAAATATGAGGAAGAATATAAATCGGCCAAAAACGGTGAAAAAAATGTTTTTTTATATTTTTTTTTTGGATTTGTATTCTAGCAAAAAGTAAGAAATTTGGGTTTTTTTGCAAAATTGTCGCTCTTCTTTTGTTTATAGCGGCGATCAGAAATGACGCAGAGGGGATCAAATACCACCAAAAGAAAGCTCTATTTGTGGGAAAAAAAGGACGCAAATTTCGTTTGGGTACAACGTCGCACGACCGCGCAATTGTCAGTTAAAGCGACGCAGTGCCGAATCGCAAAAAGGGCTCCGGTCCTAAAGCTGGAAATCCTTCCGGGGCTGAAGTGGTTAATGCTCACTCCACTTAATAGCAGTATTTTTACCTGCAGGCAACATGATCAAACCATATACTGTATCATGTGTTAATATTTAAGCTATATTGAAATCCAAGTATGCTAATAAAAGAAAAATGTCAGTGATTCCCATAGTAACCAGTAAGCTTCTTTTTTTCCTCACTGACCTGTACTGTAAAATAACCATTGAAATCTTGCTGCTGCTATGTGCAATGTAGACTTTTTCTGTCAATATTCAGCCTCAAACTTAAAGTTCAACCGTTTTTACGTTAGGCCATAAAAACATATGAAGTGTTCATACTTAATGCAAAAATCCCAGTACTATTCTTCATCTATACTGCTGCTGAGAAAAAACTATGTGTCCTTTCTATTAGCCCAGTCCTGCTGCAGACATAAACAAAAAATGTCAGTGTCCTTTTCATTTCAGGATTTTTTTTAGTCCAGGAATACTGCTGCTGAGATAAAAAAATAAATATGAAAAATATGTCCTTTTCATTAGTCCAGGAATATTGCTGCAGAGATAAAAAAAAAAAATGAAACATGTCCTTTTCATTAGTCCAGGAATAATTCTGCAGAGACAAAAAAAACTGTTGGGGAAAGTTACTAAGGCCCCTTCACACGGGCGGATCATTCGGGTCCGCCTGTCAGTTTTTCAGGCGGACCCGAACGGACGCTACATTGCTCTCTATGGAGCGACGGATGTCAGTGGTGACATGTCCGCTGACACCCGATCCGCTCCGATCCGCCAAAAACAGACGGATGGAAACCCTATTTTCCATCCATCTGGTGGATCAGATCGGATGAACACTGACAGATGGTCCATGTTCATCCGATTCTCCATAGAGGAGAATGGAGCTGTGACAGGACAGTCTCTGCACGGAGTGCAGAGTCTGTCCTGTTATCCGCCAGCTCAACGGGGATAAACAGACGGATCCCCGCTGAGCAGTGGAGCCCATCAAAACGGGCTCCGCTGGTGTGAAAGGACCCTAAGCCTAGAGCAGAAAGAATCTGGAGCAGCTGTACATAGTAACCAATTAGCTTCTATCTTCAGTTTGTTCCATTAAGCTTTGAAAATGAAAGTTAGATGCTGATTGGGTGCCATAAACAGCTGCCCCAGATTTTGTCTGCTCTAGTATTAGACCCCCTTTAACACTGGGGCAGCTTGTTTTAATGGTGTTTTTCCGCCGCTAGCAGGGAGCTTTTAACCCCAAAGAAGGGGTTAAAAACTCTCGTGTTGCGGTGATTTTGAAGTGCTGTTCATTCATTCCAATGGGCAGGGGCGGGTTGGGAGTTCTGTGTACAACCAGGCCTGTACTGGCCATCTGGACTACCGGGAGTTTCCCGGTGGGCCGATGGCTCAGTGGGCCGGTTCATATGCAGAGTTCGGCCGGCGGGAGCGTGGCAGGAAACAGCGGCGGGATTCGGGGGAAAGAAAGTGGCCAGCGAGGAGGGAAGTTAGATGAGAGAGCCTGGGAGAGAGACAAGCTCCACCCCCTTCCTGACCACCGAAGAGGAACGTGCGTGTACGCGGCCACCCCGGCGCTTCCAGACTTCAATTCTCCCACCCACCTTCTCTCTGCTCCAAGAACTGTGGGCCCGGGCCGGAGGAGAGACTGACTGGGGGGCCGAGGAGGCCGGGCCCGGGTGTCAAGAACCTCGTCTCTCTTCCACCCACCCTCTTAACTTCAGACCTTCGCGGCCCCACCGGCGCATGTGCGTGCAAGGAGAAGCCACCAGTCCTTCCCCCACCTCGAACAGAGAGAGGGTCCGAGAGAGTAGATTGAAGGGAGGAGCGACCGGTGAAAGAAAGGGGGCTTAGGGCGGCGACAAAGGACGGTGCGAGGGCGGCCGGCTTGAGACGTATACTTGGCCGGGTGACTCGGTAGCCGGGTGGCCCTTTGAGGGCCATCAGGTCTACCGGTCATGTCCGGACCAACATGTGTCTTGAGGGTTGGGCGGGG
>BLSH010266667.1:78309-101943 GCA_018402905.1 Glandirana rugosa | reverse complement strand
TCCATGCCCCTACTAACAGAGCGGGGAACCGCCGTGTTTACATCGGCGGTTCCCCATTCTTTCCCTGTAGCCGCTCATCGCGGCTCGCCGGCGGACATCGGGTCCGCCCGAGCCGTGGGCACACTCCCCAGGAGTGCGCCGGCGCGCGCCCCCTGGTGGCTGATTGCGATTCGCGCTCAGCATCCCGACTGCCGCCGTGAAAACACGGCGCGCGGTCGGGAAGTGGCTAATGTAAATAATATAACTAGGTACTAACATTTTTAGGTAAAGTTGATCCAGGGTGTATCCGATTGCCTCTTGGGGGATCAGGAAGGAATTTTTCCCCCCGTTATAGCTAATTGGATAATGCTTTGCTGGGATTTTTTGCCTTCCTCTGGATCAACTGTGGGTGAAGGATTGTATATGGGATTGTTTGGTTATATATATATATTTTTTTGGCTGAACTAGATGGACTTGTGTCTTTTTTCAACCTGACTAACTATGTAACTATGTAACTATGTAACTATGTAACATACTACTCGTGTGTTAAACAGAGTAACCACTACAGGACTTTTAAGATTTTGCCCATGATTCCGAATCCCTGCAAATTCTGGAACATCTATTGGAGGACAGACGTCCTGCGATTTTATTTGCATGATTTTACTGTGATTCGTCAGGCGGCAATCGTGGCAAAATAGTGCGATATGGGTGCAATTGAAAGTAATGGGGATCGCAAGTGCGTCCTGCATTTTTCGGGAATTCAGAATCGTGGCCAAAATCGCAGCAATTCCGACCATGATCCGGAACACCATGGTGTGAATGGAGCCTAAAACAATCATACAGCAGAAATTTACAGGTAGTGTCTAAATGTATATGCCCAATGCAAAAAAAACTACCTCACCAGTTTTATTCTTATATGGGGCATAAGACTGTATAACGTCCTCCACAGAAAAGTTTACATGCAGCAAAGATAAACTTTGTTATAACATATAACCTTTACTAGGCGTAGCCCAATATAGTGTGTGGCCAAGCAAATGAAAATAAATTAAAAAAAAATAGATATTCCCCATCACAAGGACACATGTACAATAGGCTAATTATTCTCAGTATACTGCAAAAAGGAAGGTTTTGTTTCCCTCTCTGAAGGGGCTCAGGTTACTTACTCTCCCAGATGCTGTGATCTGCTTGGGCTTCTCTCTTAGACTCCGGCAAGATGGCCACCAGGGCAGACAGCAATTTATAGCTCTCCTACCCTGCCGGCATCTGATGTCACCGGTGGGGTGCAGACGCTGATTGGCCTCCAGGGCTGTACTTTCAGTGACAGACCCAGTCATCCAGTCACACCACAGACAATTAGTCATAAGGACATGGTCAAGAAGAAAGATGCCCCGCCGGGAGTACCCTCCGCAGGGCAGAGGTCTGTTCATGCCCCCAGGTGATCATGCAGTAAATCCTCCCACCACCGCACGCCCAAAATAGGAAAGGGAGGAGAAGACACGTGGCTGTCCTAGACCCCCTCCCCAGCAAGCCTCTAGGGCACAGGAGCTATTGGGAGCCTGGGGGACTACCTTAGCCACATTTCTAAGCCACCCAGCACCCTCCCCCCACTTTAAAGGGGAACCTGGGGTTCCAAAGGAACCCCGAAACCCATGGAAAAAATGAAAAGACACTAATGAAAAATAAAATATGAAAAATAAAAAATAGTCCATGCCGTCCACTGCCATGTCTATTGCATTACAAATTAAGAGAACGTTTAAAACATATTCAAGTTCCATAAAAAACACAATAAACTATCAAATTGTAATTTCTGGTTCAGTCAATACACAAATAGGTATAAGATAGATTCCAAAAGATCGAAACATCAATAATGCATGCAATATTAATTAAAACCCATAATTTGTTAATAATTTACAAAAATAACTTGAAACTTAACAAATCATTTCGCCCAGGGTAACGGGTACTATTAAATATTTAAATCCACCTAATCTCAAGTTGGAGAAGCATCCTATCTATATCCCCACCCTGCTTATGTGGCAGTATGTGTTTCAGAGCATAGAATTTCATTACTGACGTATTGATATTATGATATAAACCTAGATGGCTACTTATTATTGTCTCCATCTTCATTTTTAGACACAAGGGATACGTGATCTCTAATGTATTAAAAGAAGGGTTTTTTAGTCTTTCCTGTGTAAAACACACCTCATAACGTAAATGGCCCATATAGTTTGACAATGAATGTGATGTTTGGATTTCCAGTGAGATCAATTGAGAAGATTTACCAATAGTCTTTATAAAATGAAAGAGCATAAATTGCACTTGCACACAGGGAAAGATTCCTGTGTTTTTTTAAATCAAATTCTGGGGAGGAGGGTAATGACTTTTTATCAAATGGTCCCATAGAGGTCGTGATCTGTGGGGAAGGTTGAATATACTTGGAAACAGTAGCGTCTGCTCGCAGTAGATACCAATCCAATATTTCTCACAGATCCTCCTCATTTGTTTAGTTTGATAGGATGCTTTAGGCCTGGTTTGAGCTATTAGGGACATCCTATCTAATATCTTTACTTATACATGCTCTCTTTAAAATTCACCTTTAGTAGACTCTTTCCAGCAAACAGTAATCGATTACTAAATAAACGTGATGTGTTACTTTCGCGCTCACTATATATGGTTAAATCAATTGTTTGTGTGTTGTGACAGCAGCTTTTGCGGGAATAGTTATCTGTACTAAATTAGCAAATGTTTAGGCAGAGTGCTCAGCGCTTATCACATATATGTGAATATACCGATTAAAACACATGTGTCAACAATTAAGCTTCATTAATTACAATCACTGCAATAACTGCAATAGTTAACCATGCATAAACAGTAACAAAATTATTTGTGCTCAAACTAGTGACATTTACTGTGACAGTTGATAGAATCCAATGTGTCTCAAGGCTGGACACAACTTATCTACAACCTTAACTCTCACAAAAAAAAAAAAATTATAATAAACAGGTTGTCCCATATAGTGCATAAAAAACAGAACGGAAAAAACAAGAGAAATAGTCTCATAAGATCTTCAATATTTATTACTGTTTGCTCATTTGTTGGTGATAACTAACAGGTGATAGCAGCAGCCATATGTTCATATTTTAATTAGAGTTAATTTGTTTGTACACACTTTGTCCTATACCACTAGGTGGCAGCACGCAATTATCAGTCATTTTGTTTGCTCTTTCCAACAAACATTCTTGCAATGCGTCATCTTCCTTTTGAAAATCTAGAAAAGTTATTTTTCGTTGATGGCAAATCATTGTGAATTTCAAATTGAAAGTTCCTCTCTGGTGCCATCCCATATAAGCAGCACATTGTCAATGTAGCAATGCCTTGTAAATCTATGCATTAGGGTAAAAAAAACTTCTGCATGAAGCTCCCCCCCAGCCCCCTCTTATACTTACCTGAGCCCCATCTCAATCCAGCGATATGCATGAGAGCAGAAGCTCTCCCAGGTCTCTCTCTCCTCATTGGCTAACACAGCAGTAGGAGCCATTGGCTCCTGCTGCTGTCAATCACAGCCAGTGAGCCAATGAGGAGAGAGTGGGGCCAAGCCAATGTCCATTCACAGGCGTGTGGCCCGGGGTGAGCCTGCTCGACTGCCCCATAGCAAGAGGTTTGCTTTTAGGGGCACACAGCAGCCGGGAGGAGCTAGGACTTCCAGCGGGGGACCTAAAAGGAAGAGGATTTTGGCTGCCTTGTGCCAAACCATTGCACAGAGCAAGTAAGTATAGCATGTTTTTTTTGTATTTTTGTTTTTAAATTACAACTTTTAGAATCACTTTAAATAATCATCCACCACTTTACTGGTGTTAACCATTAGGCAAAATTGACCTGATATTGTTGGACGCCCAGGGGGAGAGGTTAAGTGTTTGTTGACTTTAGGTAATGTATAGACTTTGGAGATCTTAGGATGCCTAGTGTTTAGGAATTCCTGTGTTTCCTTGTTGATGGTACCTTCATGAAAAGCTTGTCCCATCAAGGATTTGTATTCCTTAATTAATGTGTTCACGTGTGACCCAGGAATCAGGGAATGCCATTCGTGGTTGCTAGGTACTTTTTGGCAGATCTGTTTGTACGTTAGTTTATTCATCACTACGATGTTCCCACCTTTGTCTGAAGGAGTCATGATGAGAATATGAGACGAATGATCGTCCATTTTCGTTTTTTTTTACATGCGCTACTCATATCGAAAATGAAGAGTAAATTAATTGAACATGGCAAGGATTGTTTGCCGATCTATCCTGTGACGTTTTTGAAAAAAAAAAAGTAATAAAAAGGATTGTAACAGAAAATAAAAAGGTTACTAAAGTTACAAATATTCTCGCACGACGGAATACAACTTCAGAAGTGATGTAATGTGTTGTATTGTAATGTAATGTATTCTTTCACTTCTGAGCATGCATGGTCTTGGTCTTCTGATTTTTTTCGAATACTGTACTGCTTAAATGAAAATCGTACCTTCTGGTATCAAATGTAAAAAATTTTCATGTTTGTCCCTTCAGAAAATTTCACATAAACTGTTGTGATCGGCTCTCGAAAGCTGTGTACTAATGATCAGATCATGGTCATGTGTACTAGGAGTTATATTTAAATTTGAGGGCATTGAATCAGTGAATTAAATAGATTCCATTTCTTTAATACCTTGGAGGACAAATGCATGTATATTCAGATTTCCCTGCAGGGTGGGAAAAGTTTGGAATTTTGACTTATATGACGGAGAGGGATAAACCTTTTACATTGGATTTAATGCATCTTGTTCCATTGATTCAAAAAATAATTCTTCATCTCCACTACCCTCCTCCCAAAGATGCTCAAAGTCCTGAGTACACACATGTTATTGAGTGTAACATTCTGCCATATAGATGATTTACATAAGTTCACTAGGAATCCTTTCCAATTGGTTCTTTTTATCATAAATTACTTTGAACATTAAATTTCGAATGCGAAAAAATAGAGGTCCTTAAAAATTTCAAATGTATCCATGCGTTGGTCTGCGCAGAATGTTAGACCCAATTCCAAAACATGCAACTGGTCAGATGAAAGGGGATAGGAAGACCGATTTATGACTTCAAATTGTGATTTTTCTTTAGTATCATGGAAGTACGACCTACTGAGTGTGGTTACTTCCATGAGTTGAGCGCTAAAAAAAAGAGGTGCTGTGTTAACATTTGAGTTTTGTAAATTTGGTAAGTCGCTTACCTTAAGCTGTGAAGTAGGTACTGATGGAGAATTGGTAGATACAGAACCACCACCAGGAAATAAGAAAGAGTGTTTACTAGAGCATTCATAAGAATAATGTGGAGGGGGGGTTAGTCACCACCTCCTTCTGCTTCTGTTGTAAAGCTTGCGGCTGTTTAGTGCATGTTGGAGTATTGGTGCGCTTAGGTACACTGTGAATAGAGACATCCCTGTCCCTTTTTCTTTTCATGGAATCCCAAGAGGATCTTTTTTTCTTTTTTCTTGACTGGAGTTTAAACACACTGAAGAAAATGAAGAATCACCATTAGCAATATTTCAAGTCTCTAATCTAACCTTGTGGTTTGGAAGGCCAATTATATGCTTATATACCATTATACTTAGAATTTCTGATATCAATGGTATACTTTTCCAGCTGTTCTCTCAGCTCTTTTTCCTGTCTGAGGAGGCTGATGGAAGAACCTGATTTTCCATATACCATTTTTGAATCTTAGGGGTATATTTACAAAAACTGGAGTACTCAGAATCTGGTGCAGCTGTGCATAGTAACCAATCAGCTTCTTACTTCGCCTTGTTCATTTAGGCTTTGGCAATAAAACATGGAAGGTAATTGATTTCTGCGCAGAGCTTTACCAGATTTTGTATGCTCCAGTTTTAGTGAATGACCCCTTCACTGTCTAATTCTATTAATTCAGTGTTATACTGTTCACTTAAAGTAGAACTATAGGCAGAACTTTTTTTCATCTTGTTTAGAGTAAGGAAGGCTTAAAACCTGTCAGAATTTTTTTCACCCTCTGTGTTACATTCTCTTCACCTCCAGTCCCATAGCCACACATGAAGTCAAAATCCCTGCAAATTAAGGGAATTCATTGGGGACCCCCAGATCACCAGAACTAGTTCCCCTATTGGAATATTCACCCTCTTTTACTTTTCTGGGGACAACCCAAAATTTTGGGTTTTCTTTTACTTTCACTTTCAGTGATAATGGTAAACAGGACAAATAGAAAGGGTGAATCTCCTTAACAAGGACACAGACAGCAATACAAACTGACAGGTGTTCTAATCTCTCTCCACTGTATCCAAAACTAAAAAAACTGTTATAGTTTAATAAGGACATCATACCAATGGAGCAAGACTGTAAATGTGATTCCTAAGATGATTTTAAAGCTAGATCAATCTTTTTGAGATTGGGGAAAAGTTTGCATACGTAGTCCCCTTAGGACATTTTGTTTTTCTATGTACTTTTCAAAATATCTCTTGTGCCAAACAACAAGAAATTGTTTCTCTAAAACTCTTTGCAATCTAAAGACACAATTGTCAATGTTAATTTCATTCGATACAGACTCAATCTGGGTTTGTTGAATTGTAGACATCAGGCCCACCCAAGCCTTGCCACAATAATCAGACATTTTTTGCATTACAGGTAGTACAAAATCAACAACAAGGGTAACAAAAAGAAATCAAAAGTGAAGTTTGATGGGACAAAACCTCACAAGAAGGTACGTTGTTTTCCGCCTTACTAGATCAATACAATATAAGACTCATCGAGCTACATTAAGGTACCAACACCCAAAAAGGTCATTAATAAAAGCATGAATAGAAGGGAAAGGGGCTTTCAATGTACCAAAACAACCTGTATAGTTAAAATAAATTCCAAATGTATTAAATCCATAAAATTTCTATCACAAAGTTAAAAACTATATATATTGCACATATGCCTTGTTTATAGCCTTGACAGCAAAAATAATTGATGACAATGACTGAACTAAGCAATAGCGAGTACAAGTAGCGTGGATTTTCATTTCATATCTAGGTGTTAGGAATCTGTATGTGAACAGTGAAAGAAAGTGGAAAAACATGGTCCTTTTTTATTACAGGTTGCAATTGTTTCCTGTGGAGTACAATATGTTACTTTGTTGTGGCTGCCATTCATTCATAAGGTCGTGACATGTTCTGTTTCAAACTATGCTATGTGGCTAAAGATGTAGCTGAATGTTCTATAAAATTAATGTTCCAGAGGTGTACAAATACATTACGAGAGGAGGTTACTGTTCATGAGTAAATGTTATTATCAGAGTTAGCACTGAAATTATTTTTCATTTATTACTGTTATATTACTATGAGGTTTTTTTGCCATAAGTTACCTAGATACCTTGAAACTTTGGAAAAGTTACTAACCCTTAGTTTCTATGCTTCAAACACACAATATAATATATACCTTTATTAGTGCTACTAATTTACAAACATCTGTAAGGAACAAGCTTGGCACTAACACATTGGGGTTGATTTATTAATGCTGGAGGGTGCAAAATCTGTCAACTTTAGAAACCAATCAGCTTCCAGGTTTTTTGTCAAAGCTTAAGGCTTAGTTCACACCTATGCGAATTGGATGCGGCTTACACCGCATCCAATTCGCATGACACTTGAAAACACATTGTTTTCAATGTGTCAGGTTCACATAGGTGCGGTGCATTCACACTCTGCATTGCACCTTAAACGTGTACGTTTTCTGTGCAATGCAGTGCGAATTCCCAGCCTATTAAAGTGGAGGTCCGCCTGAACTAAAGAAGTTAAAATCAGCAGCTACACATACTGCAGCTGCTGACTTTTAATAATAGGACACTTGCCTGTCCTGGAGTCCAGCGATGTCTGCACCTGTTCGTATTGGGGGCAGCCACGTCCATTGTGAGTAAGGGAACCCGGACGTGTAGCATTATAGCTTCACGCCGGGCACCCTACTGTGCATGTGTGAGGCTCCGCTGCGCTCTGCTATTGGCCAGGCGGCCAGTAGCAGAGCGAGGAGGGAGACAGGCTGCTGACGTCAGCTGCCGCAGCTGCCAGCCCGAGCTTCCGGATGTGTGGAAAAGGACACCTGTCTAAAGACAGGTGTCCTCTTCCCCCTCCCCCCGAAAGGTGCCAAATGTGACACCTGAGGGGTGGAGGAATCCAATCAACGGAAGTTCCACTTTTGGGTGGAACTCCGCAGATGTGTTCTGCACTGAACTGGGATCTTCCCTCTCCCTCCCTGGGCAGCTGCTGCGGTGGCTCCGTTCATTCTCAGCAGCAAACAGGCTGGAATTTGCACCGGACTGGTGTGAATCCAGCCTCATTGAACAAGCTGAAGTTATAAGCTGATTGGCTACCATGCACAGCTGCACCAGACTTTGCACTCTCCAGTTTTAGTAAATCAACCCCATTGCTTTTATACAATTGAAGAGTGTTTAAACTAGCACTGTATGATAAAATAATGATCACAAAAAATTATCTGGTTGGCTCTGCCATGTGCAACACACTCCATTAAGCAATATGAGCTATTACAATGCTGTAAATAATTGATACTTAAAACAGTCAAGTTGAATATGAATAGTAGAGACTGCTCACTTAGAAAGTAAAGGGGGGAATTCCTAAAACTGGTTGCCACAGAATCTGGTGCAGCTCTGCATAGTAACCAATCAGCTAATAGGTTTTATAGTCAAGGCTGAAGTGAAAGTGATACTAAAGTCTTGTTTTGCCGGTGCTCCTGGCCACACCCTCCTGCCGAGTGCCCCCCCAGCAAGCAGATACGGAGCTGCGGCTCAGCCCAGCCCCCTCCCTCTCCTCATTGGCCCCAACTGCTGTGTCTCAGCCAATCAGGAGCGAGACAGCCGATTTTCTCGTGCAACATTCCTGGATTGAGATGGGGCTCAGGTAAGTATTGGTGGGCTGCTGCACACAGAAGGTTTTTTTTTTTCTGAATGCATAGAATGCATTCAGATAAAAAAAACCTTCTGCCTTTAGAACTAAGGATGCAGTTTCCCACATGCAATTCACAATAGCAGGAGATTGTGACTGGCTCTCTATGGAACTGGTTCACACATCTCTGGAGCAGCTCCGGTGTGAATTTGTGCAGGGTTCCTGTGCTTCTTTTGATCCATTTCAGGTATGAATTCAGCCTAAAATTTGGGCTGAAATCGCACCTGAAACGGTGAACGGGGACACACCGGACCCCTGCTGTGAGTCGGAGTGTGCTCCAGTATGAATCCAGCCTAAAAGCTTATTGGTTACTAGTCACTGCTACACCAGCTTCTGTGTGCACCAGTTTTAGTAAATTCACCCATAAATGTCCATTTTGCAAAGTTTATGTTTACTTTGCTAAGTGAATAATGGCTAAATAAGGAGGATCTGTTTCCACTTTAAATAACCAATCAATACAAATACAAAAACATGTTTTTCTAGCTCTTTCTTAGCTCTTGATTGATTGAAACGGATGCAGCTTCACAGTAAGCCATATTGCTAAGCAAGCTGTCTCTGGTCCTTTCCTAAGTTAACTCCAATGAATCTCTGCTCTCCAAGAGTTGTTCAAGTACTGGAGATAACAATGTGAGGCTGGTCTGTAAAAAAAACAAAATTCATGATAAGAGCGGTTAAATGATATGCCCACCACCACATCATATATCAAATAAAATGCAAAGTGCGTTAAAAACTAAAATCTGCAGGAATTTGGACTCTTCTTAGAGGTTTAATAAGGGATTAGACACATCAATGGGCGGAGCAGAAAGTCAATTTAAAGCATTTTAATGAGTGGTTGAAAGTTTTATAACAAAACCCAAAAAAATGAATCTCTTTTTTTATGCAGTAGCAGTACAAAATGACATTTATAAATAATTTATACACCTTTAACATGACTATATATTGGAAGTAAACTATTACTGTGAATATTCAGAATTTTATAGAACTAGCAAATTAATTGTCTGGAAGGAGGGTATTGGCTAGGCTAGTAATGGGTGGTGGTTTTCTGCACATGTATACTGGGGCAGATAAGAGCAAATCATTTTGTGTATGTGGCTGGTAGGAGATGGAACTGAAAAAGGGGCCCTATATCTAATTGATTTAAGCACACGACTGGTGTGTGAAACGCGTCTACGGACTGCTTGCTGGTATTTGTGGTACCCTTGACCTGAATAAAGCCTGGAAATCATCTGGATGTGCTGCTTCTTTCTTCTATTGGCCCTATATCAGTGGTCAGGGGAAATTGCCTAAATCAAAAAGGCAGGACCCAAACACCATATCACACAATACCTGGAGAGTCAAAGAAAATTGCTGGTAAGTGACGCATAACCTCTAAATATCCACAGGCTATATGCATATGAAATACAAGTCTGGAGAAAGTTTGAGATGCAATCTAAAGCCATATGTGGGTAAATCTGTGATAGAAAAGAACATGGAGAGATACAGACTACCGATGGAGACCAGAAACAGAGAAAAAACACAGAAAGGAGGAAACTAAATGACTGAATCCAGCTATACCCTCCCTGATTTACAACGAGACAAAGCTCAAGTTAAGAGTTGTGGATTAGCCAGTCCCTGAAAAGGTTGTGGTTTCTGTAGAGAAGTTGTATTAGACATGATCTTTTCCTTGTTCACAGGTGTTTTGCTTCCACTTAAGACTGAAGGGACCATAAAATTAGTGTAGCACCTCTGCCCTAGGCTGTCTAAATTTAATCTTTGACTCTGCTGTATCCAGCTGAGCTGCAATTTATTTTCCAGGTCTTGTCTGGTCTTTCCCTAAAACTGGGGGTTGATTGCTCTTGCCTGCCTAAGAAAAAGTGCGGGAGGATCAATTCCTGGGCTATGAGTATTTATTGGACCCTTGCTAACCCCTGGGATGGGTCCCAGAAGGCGTGACTGAGGAGTAGATAAATGTTTGGGAGAGTCTGATCAGAGCTCTCTCTCTTGGTATCTCCTCAGTAGGAGGTAGCCTGTGGGTTACAGAAGAGTTGCTGCTCTTAGGCTGAGGGCCTGGAGCAAGCTGGACTTGCTGGAAGATAGCAACTGTGAAAGCTCTGCTGGAGAGGCAATCTTTTCACTGGAAAGTGTTGCAGGGAGCTGGTTGGGGAGCTGCATTTGGACATTGTTAGTAGGATTTTTTGCTTGGAGCATTGGGTGTGCAAGTACCTTGAGGGTTAGATGCCAGAGATCGCTGCAAAGATTGTGAATGCTTGCATAGAGTTGCAGACTTGCTGGCTGTTCCCTCTACTTCTAGCATTACCGGAGTTGCTACTGTGCTGGATCAGAACTTTGCTCGAGAATTTGTCCTCTAATACCTGTGTGTGTGTGTTTGGAGTATCCTGCAACCTTATCCCTCTACCCACCTGTGTTCAAGTACTGCAATAAATCTTCAAAAAAAAAAACCCTAAACTAAGCTTGAATTTTGTTGGTGTGCTCTGGAACTGGTAACTGGGCTGGCAGACACTGAACAGATAAGGGAGACCTAGTTTATTTTCAGCGGCCCTTGTGGGGGTTATAGCTACATGAGCAACTTAAGGTTTTGACCAGTCCGCAGTCATGTGTCCAGTTTTATAGCAAAAAAAAACTTTAGTCAACCTAAGTGATCTGCACCAAAGAGGCACCTTGTTACTGGCCAGTAGCCTCTCATTTGGGGAGCATTCTACAACATGAAAAAACTGAAAAATTAGACTGGAATTTGAAGCTATCAAGAGGGCGAGTTAAAGATTATTGAAACCCTTGGTTGCAGTTTTTGGTAGAGTATATTTCTTTGAGATAGCCTGTTGATTTCCACAAATCGACCTTGTGGTTATCTCTAATTATTATTTGGTGAATGAGTTATTATTTTCACTTGTGAAACTGAATAGTTTTTGTTTGTTGGTTTGCTGTTGTTGTTTGCAAGTCATAGTTGCATTACTGGGTCAACTAAAAGGACAAGCATAGTTTTTACATAGGAGCTAGTTGGCAGTTATGTGTGAATACAGTGGCTAACGCTACAAATATAGTGTAATTTGCTTCCAATGTACCTTAACAAAAATGCAAAAATTATATTTTGCTATCATCACTGCCAGCATATTCCTTTATTACTATTGATACTACGACTACTACTACAACTACTACTACTACCACAATGATCATTAATAAAGAGGCATTGCCATGCTAACCTAACCAGGGCCTGTTAAATGCAAGGTAACCTTAATGCCTAAATATTTATGTTACAAACCTTAAAAAAAAAATGCAAGTGTAACAAACTATATAGAAAAGTAAGTACATTTGCTGATAAGAAAAAAGTTTTATCTCTGCTGGTTCATAATTGACCTCCAGTGTGTTGTTAATAGACCTCTGTGATATAAACCGTCGTTTATTAAACAGAAACCAATAGATAAAGTGGAAGGAATGACATACAGTTTAATGCCTCTTTAAACTATAGAGATTAAAACGTGTTTTATTGAGGAAAAGTAAAGAGAAATTCAACACTTTTAAAAGTCGAGTGCGGGAGAATTTCCAAGGGGATACTTATGAGATAGATGTTCACCAGTGTCACATATAGAACTGCTTCAACTATTTTTCCTGTTTTTGCAACATAAAAATAGCAGAACTGAAACAAATTGACTGCCTAACTCAATGTTTTTTATCGGTTATGAAATTAACAGCCACTGATTCTTATTTTGTGATAAATTAAGAGTAAAATAGCATTACAAGATTTAGGAACTGTACTTTACTGTATACGTCTACAGAGTTTAATAGCAGTGATTACACTGATTTTAGAAGGGGACATGACAAATTAGATAGCAGGCATCCCTGTTTAGGAGATAAACCATGTTCCAAAGATATAGGAACGTTCTCAGAAAATAATCTTGGAGAAACAGCATACACTGGGCAAAGTGTGGAGAGTTACAACTTTTATGGCCAAAAAAATGCCGTGCCATAAAAAGCTACATTTTATTTTTAGTCTTTAACAATTTTTAATAAAGGAAGGTAAGCAGTAGTTATAGGGTGGTGGTTAGTGTTGTGGTATCATTTTAAATGTCCTACTTCAAGAAAAAAAAAATCAAAAGGTAAAAATGTGATATATCAGTGTGAGTTTAAAGTGTATTTCTACCTTTTGATCAAATATTGTACACATCTGGGATATGAAGAAATCACTAAGTATTTTTTAAACAAGTGTTTATCCATGCATTCGAATTGTCTCTTAGCAAAGCTTTCTAAAAATGTATTTTTCTCTTTGCCCGTATAGGAGTCAACAGGGAGGGAAACAATTTGCTACAATGATTGACAAGCTCTACCCCTCAAGATATAAGTGCAGAGTGAGTGGAAAATACATGTAAGCATTATACATTTTCAACTATTTTGGGCACAATAATAAGGAGTAGGTTTATTATAGTGCAGTGTTATCATTCTGCATTCAACACATCCCTGACAGTCTGACAAACCTGATGGGACATGTAGTTATATTTTAAAATAAATACATTTTGGAAAGTGTAGGAATAACAGCTGCTAAAATTAAATATATAAATAGCCAAGTGCTAGCATAAAGTATAACCTCTTAAAGACCACCCACCACACATATACTGCGGCAGGGCAGCTCTATTGCATGAAACTACGTACCCTTACGTCGTTTCAGGTAATAGATACTGCACATACACGCGCCTGCTGCGTGCCACAGGAGCACACGCGCGGGTCCAGCGGGTCTAGTGATCAGGAACAGCGATCTTTGTGTTGTCCCAGTGAGCCCACCCCGTACACAGTTAGAACACACCCAGGGAACGCAGTTAACCCTTTGATCTCCCCCTAGTGTTAAACCTTTCCCTGCCAGTGTCTTTTATACATTGATCAGTGCATTTTTTTTAGCACTGATCGCTGTTATAATGTCACTGGTCCCCAAAGTGTCACTTAGGGTCAGATTTGTCCGCCGCAATGTTGCAGTCCCGCTAAAAGTCGCATATTGCCGCCATTACCAGTAAAAGCAATAAAAAAAAAACGATCCCCTATTTTGTAGACTATAACCTATAATTGCACAAACCAATCAATAACAATATATTTTTGGAGGGTTTTTTTTATATTTATTATAGCAGAAAGAAAAAAATATTGTTTTTTTTTTCAAAATTGTCGGTCTTTTTTTGTTTATAGTGCAAAAAATAAAAACCACAGAGGTGTTAAAATACCACCAAAAGAAAGCTATATTTGTGGGAAAAAAGGGACACCAATTTTGTTTGGGTACAACATCACACCACCGCACAATTGTCAGTTAAAGCGATGCAGTGCCATATTGCAAAAAATGGCCTGGTCAATAAGGGTGTAAATCCTTCTGGGGCTGCAGTAGTTAAAGAAACAAGGCTGAAATAGGCTCTGCAAGGGGACTGATGAGACAACAAGTCCCAGTTTGACCATTAAAGTGGTTGTCAACTGATGACAAATACTATAAACTACAGGTAAGCCTACAATAAGGCTTACCTATAGGTCCCAGGAATATCTCCTAAATCTGTACAGTTTAGGTGAAATTCCCTGTATCTGCATGTGCTCAGGCAAGCTACAGGATCCGAGTGAAAAACTTGTCAGTCTCACCCGTGACCACCATTACCTCAGAGGGAGGACTGCAGCCATCTTTAACAGCCAGCAATAGCTCAAAGAAACTGTCAGTTTTCACCCACAGCCACTATTACCTCAGGGAGAGGGCGGCAGCAAACTTTAACAACCAGCAAACCTATCCGTTTCACTTTCAGCCACCCTTACCCAGGGGAGGGCTGGCAGCCATAGGCCTGGGGGGCAAGTCCAGTCAAGTGGCCCATTGAACCACCGAATCAGCTCACCATCCATGCCCACCCAATGGGCCTAGCAGGATCCATGGTAGGGCCGGCCCTGGGTGCCCCCCTTTGCCTGCAGTTAGTTGGTGGCTGCGCCCCTGGGCCCTCTTTCCTTCCTCCGCAAGAAAAAAAAGTGTGAGCTGGCAGCAGCCATTGGCCATTTTAAATGTAAGTTAGGGTGGCCTGGGGGGCAATTGTCACCCTACCCCCTGGGCCAGCCCTCCCCTGCCCTTACCCCAGAGAGAAGGCGGTATTCATCTTTAACAGTCAACAAAGCTGTCATTTCTAACTTCCAGCCACCATTACCTCAGGAAATGAACGTCAGTCATCTTGAATAGTCAGCAACAATTCCAGAGTGAGTTGTCAGCTTCACTTGTGGCTACCATTACTACAAGGTCATTTTTTGAAGGGATTGAAGTGCATTTCTGTATACGTCTCTCAGTAATTTAGGGTGAGGAGTCTAGCCAACTATTGTGACATCTCAGTGAGTCACAACACATTTTGCCAATCACCACTTGCTGTCTCTACATCTCAGGATGGACCTGTTGGTCCCTAATCTTGTCTCATACATCAGGTTAGTCTAACTGAAGTTCAAGCTATTAAGCTGAAAGGGGTTAAGACCAGCAAACAAGAGAGGGTTATCAAACCCATTTTACACAAATTACAGAATTAAATAGATATTGCTATATTACATATTCTAGCACATCCAATAGAAATAGAATTTATCCTACTCTCTCCTTTTTTTTTTCGAAAGTATTACCTCATAAACACTTTTGATGGACCTAATCAAAATTCACCACTTGTGCACCATCAAATAAGCGCTCCAAGTAAGCTGGCAAAACAAAAAGAAAAGAAAAATTATAGTTTGGGGGAAATCTCCTCTTATCTTAATTGTTAGCACTTGTCTCATAATTTATTTAAACCCTGCAGGCAACTTGGATTTAGCAAGGCCATCCCTGAGTCTCAGAAGTTGCTTAGCTCCTTGAAGTCTTTTTTTCCATTCTAGTAGCTGATCTGTTTTGGATTCTGATGGGCCTGTTACAGGTCAAGTTTTAAACATAGTGGAATCTGGGCCGTGTCACCATTAGTAAAAAAGACTGAGTAGTCCATCGAGTCTGCCCCTTGAATAGTTGTATACTTTGTCTTTGTTGACTCACTTACCTTCAATATACTCAAGGTAATTTAAGACTGGTGTGGTTTATTTGTGTAAAGGGTGTGTCAAAGTGGTCAAGGTATTACACCACTCAGTTCAGTGAAAGAAGAATAACTCCAGTGGGATTACCGAAGCAGCGGTTCCTGCAGGAGTGTGCTCTATATATATATATTACAGTATCTCACAAAAGTGAGTACACCCCTCACATTTTTGTAAATATTTTATTATATCTTTTCATGTGACAACACTGAAGAAATTACACTTTGCTTCAATGTAAATTAGTGAGTGTACAGCTTGTATAACAGTGTAAGTTTGCTGTCCCCTCAAAATAACTCAACACACAG
This sequence comes from Glandirana rugosa, assembly GCA_018402905.1. Taxonomy (NCBI): domain Eukaryota; kingdom Metazoa; phylum Chordata; class Amphibia; order Anura; family Ranidae; genus Glandirana; species Glandirana rugosa. The sequence goes on along the minus strand of BLSH010266667.1, from coordinate 85,657 downwards.
CCATTAATGTCTAAACCGCTGGTAACAAAAATGAGTACACCCCTAAATGAAAATGTCCAAATTGAACCCAAAGTGTCAATATTTTGTGTGGTCACCATTATTTTCCAACACTACCTTAACCCTCTTGGGTATGGAGTTCACTAGAGTTTCACAGGTTGGCACTGGAATCTTCTTCCACTCCTCCATGACGACATCACGGAGCTGGTGGATGTTAGAGACCTTGCGCTCCTCCACCTTCCGTTTGAGGATGCCCTACAGATGCTCAATAGGGTTTAGGTCTGAAGACATGCTAAAGAATAGCAAGGCAGTGGTCATCTTGGAGGTGAGTTTAGGGTCATTATCATGTTGGAATACTACCCTGCAGCCCAGTCTCTGAAGGGAGGGGATAATGCTCTGCTTCAGTATGTCACAGTACATGTTGGCATTCATGGTTCCTTCAATGAACTGTAGCTCCCCAGTACCACCAGCACTCATGCAGCCCCAGACCATGACACTCCCACCACCATGCTTGACTGAAGGCAAGACACACTTGTCTCTGGTCATCTGGTTGCCGCCCCACACGCTTGACACCATCTGAGCCAAATAAGTTTATCTTGGTCTCATCAGACCACAGGGCATGGTTCCAGTAATCCATGTCCCTAGTCTGCTTGTCTTCAGCAAACTTTTTTGCGGGCTTTCTTGTGCATGGTCTTTAGAAGAGGCTATCTTCTGGGACGACAGCTATGCAGACCAATTTGATGCAGTGTGCAGCGTACGGTCTGAGAACTGACAGACTGACCCCCCCCACCCTTTAACCTCTGAAGCAATGCTGGTAGCACTCATACGTCTATTTCCCAAAGACAACCTCTGGATATGACGCTGAGCACGTGCACTCAACCTCTTTGGTTGACCATGGCGAGGCCTGTTCTGAGTGGAACCTGTCCTGTTGAACCACTGTATAATCTTGGCCACCGTGCTGCAGCTCAGTTTCAGGGTCTTGGAAATCTTCCGATAGCCTAGGCCATCTTTATATAGAGCAACAATTCTTTTTTTCAGATCCTTAGAGAGTTCTTTGCCATGAGATGCCATGTTGAACTTCCAGTGACCAGTATGAGAGAGTGAGAGTGATAAACCAAATTGAACACACCTGCTCCCCATTCACACCTGAGACCTTGAAACACTAACGAGTCACATCACTATGGCTAATTGGGCCTAATTTGGACATTTTCACTTAGGGGTGTACTCACTTTTGTTGCCAGAGGTTTAGACATTAATGGCTGTGTATTGAGTTATTTTGAGGGGACAGCAAATTTACAATGTTATACACGCTGTACACTCACTACTTTACATTGTAGCAAGTCTGATTTATTCAGTATTGTCACATGAAAAGATATAATAAAATATTTACAAAAAGTGTGAGGGGTGTACTCACTTTTGTGAGATACTGTATATAGAACGTGTTGAATGGGTGAAGGATTTTGAAAATGTGTCACTACTGATGGAGCAGGGAAATTCCAGCAGGGCAGTTGTACAGAGATCAACTTCTGTACAACTTCCCTGCCCATACATGGATCAAAATTCAGCTAGTCCCTGCTGAACTGGACACATTTTGATCCATGTATGGCTACATTTAGTATATGATCTAAACTACAAAGATGTTCCTAAAAACAACAATGCATCTTATCCTAGGAGCATTTAAAACCTTGTATACCTGAGAACCTACAGGACAACTAGTGTGGGAACAATAGACATTAACCAAAAACCTCTAATCTTGCTGATGCTCCTGGACTGAATGACAATCACACAATTTTGAGGGCACCATTATCATAGTGTTTGTACCCATATTCTAACACAGACAACAGGAAGTAGCTTAAACATATACTGAACTCTTTTGCTTTTTTGGGCAGTTTAAGGGCCAGTTCACACCACATGCAGTCCAGTACGTTTTTATTCTGCATCAAAAATGCATGGAAAGTAGGTTATATGGTTTCCAATGGCATAGTTCACACCAGTGCAGTCAGTTCCAGTCAGTTCCAGCTCCAGAAAAAAAAGTAGAACATGCTGCATTTTTCATGCACTGAACTGTACTGGAACGCGGTAAAATGCATCAAAAATGCACCTACATGCACCAAAAATGCACTGGAATGCACCTACATGCACCAAAAACGCACTGGAATGCACATGTCCTAAGAAAAAAAGGGGGAAAAAACTGCTCTGGACTGCATCAAAAACGCATCAAAAACGCACTGGAACGGACCGGAAAAGCATCAAAAACGCGCATGCAGAAAAGCATCCGGAACGCATCCGGACTGCGTTTCTATGGTGTGAACTGGCCCTTAAAGATATACTAGACTCTTTTTTTTAATCCAAAAGGTAATGCAATTAGGTTGGCATACTGTACCTGTTAATTAAATAGCAAATGAATGGTGGTGATAAGATTAGAAGGATCCCAGATAACACATTTTTTTCCCAAGGAAAGTAAACAATAGGTTGGCGTGCTATGCCAAACATGTCCTGAATGCTTTAGAAGATGCTGCTCTTATGTGTGTAACAACTAGTCTAATGGTGGCAAGAGACAAGAATGAGTGCCTCATCCGTATTTTTCCATGCCTTTTTGATTTTGAGGACTAATGTAAGAGAGAGCCAGGAAAAGTGTGATCTCAGAGACACCAATCTCAGTTGTTTGCAAGAATGTTTTTCTTAGTGTATTTAAGTGTATCTAAAGCCAAAATGTTTTTTTTTTTAATTTTGGATATAGTAGGAAATCAATAAAAGCGTTAGTGGTTTACTTTGGGTCCTGTAGACACAACAGGAAGTGGGAGCAAAGAGAGGGAAGTTGCCCCCTAGACAGAAAACACATGCCCCAATTTTACCCTTTCTTTCTGTCTGGTAATAACGCAAAATGTTGTATTTAAACTCACTTTCAGTCCTGGTGACAGTGATCACCAGAACAAATAGAGAGCAAGTGACTCAATAATCCAAAACTAAAACAATTTGCTTTTGGGTATACTTTAACCACTTCAGCCCCGGAAGGATTTCCCACTTTAGGACCAGAGCACTTTTTGCGATTCGGCACTGCGTCGCTTTAACTGACAATTGCATGGTGGTATGACGTTGTACACAAACAAAATTTGCATCCTTTTTTTCCACACATAGAGCTTTCTTTTGGTGGTATTTGATCGCCTCTGCGTCATTTCTGATCTCCGCTATAAACAAAAGAAGAGCAACTATTTTGCAAAAAAAAAAAACGTTTTTTCTTACTTTTTGCTAAAATACAAATCCAAAAAAATAAATAAAAAAACTTTTTTTTCATCAGTTTTGGCCGATTTATATTCTTCCTCATATTTTTGGTAAAAAAAAATCGCAATCAGCGTTTATTGATTGGTTTGCGCAATAGTGGCCGCGTTTACGGATGATGAGAATTCATTTCTGGGGTTTTTGTTTTTTTTATTTTTTACTAGTAATGACGGCGATCTGCTATTTTTAGCGGTACTGCGATATCGGGGCGGACATGTCGGACCATTTTCACTTTTTTGGGACCAATGACATTTATACAGCGATCAGAAATGTAAATGTCCACTGATTACTGTATAAATGTCACTGGCAGTGAAGGGGTTAACCTGCAGGGGGCAAGGAAGGGGTTAACTGTGTTCCCTGGGCGTGTTCTAACTGTGGGGGGGCTGGGCTACCATGGGCATAAGAGATCTAACTGATCCCAGTGACAGTGATCAGTAGATCTCCTATGCCCCCACTAACAGAGCGGGGAACCGCCGTGTTTACATCGGCGGTTCCCCGTTCTTTAGCTGTGGCCAATCATCGCGGCTCGCCGGCGGACATCGGGTCCGCCCCCGAGCCGCGGGCACACTCCTCAGGAGTGTGGCAGCGCGCGCGCCCCCTAGCGGCCACATGCAGTTCTCGCTTATTTACGGTGATTCGCGGGAAGCGTCCACACTGCCACAGTAAATCTACTGCGCACGGTGGGGAACTAGTTAAATCCCAGGAGCTGTCAAACAGTGTACTATAAGTTGCGCTTTCTTCAAAAAAAAAAAATTTTTTTTTTTTTTTTTACAAAATACATTGCTGTTTCAGCTTGTGATGGAAAGCCCTACCCTTGTGATAGGGGGAATTCCACACCCATCTGCTCAAACACATGCAGTGGTCAATAAATATATAATGAAGCATGGCAGCAGTCAGAGAGGGTTTGTTGGTCTTTATATACCCATATACTGTAATTAGCTGCTCCTCAAATAGTAACATCCCTCTGTAAAAGTCATCAAACATGTTGATATGGGCAGTGTCACCCCCCTTATTGGGGACAGCACTTATAAGCCTTCCTCATGAAATGTGGCAGAAAGCAACCTAACCTGAGGTTTCCCTTCTCTTTTCCAACCGGGAACTGCCATGTCTGTGAAGTCACATCAGAAGCAAGTAGAGAGTAATCAGAGGTGCTTTCCACATCATCTAACTTTGCTGATGAGCTGGGGGCTTCAAGGGTAGGAGGACTGCAGGGTGTATAACCAGGGTCATCTTTAACACACAGGACAAAAGGGGCAGCTGCCCAGGGCTCAATAATTGTTGGGGGGCCCAAAGCAGCTACCAATTGAACCCACATTGCTGCCCGCCGGAGTTGTGCCACCTCCATGTTGTTCACTTGCTGGCTGCTTACTACTGTCAGTTGTAAATACAGAAGTGCTGCTTCTGTATTTACAAGTGACAGCTCTCCTCTGTCAGTGACTGCGCAGAGCAGAGGAGTGAGAGCCGAGGGGGGGGGGGGGGAATGTACACAGGCAGAAGCTCCTCGTGAAGCCAGCAGCCTGCACAGACATCCTGTAAGTTTAGCAGCTCTTCTGTAGCTGCACTCTGTGAGGTAACGCACCCCTCAACCCTGCATTCTATACGTATCACACCCCTCCACCCTGCATTCCTTACATAAAGCACCCCTCAACTCTGCATTCCATACGTGGCACATTCCTCAAACCTGCATTACATACGTAGAGCACCCCTCCAACCTGCATTCTTTACATAACATACCCCTCCACCCTGCGTTCCTTACATAACGCATCCCTCAACCCTGCATTCCATATGTAGCGCACCCCTCAACCCTGCATTCCATAAGTAGCAAACCCCTCAAAACTTTATTCCATACATAGCGCACCCCTCAGCTCTGAATTCTTTACATAATGCACCCCTCAACCTTGCATTCCATATGTAGCGCATCCTTCAACCCTACATTCCATACATAGTGCACTCCTTAACCCACCATTTAATATGTAGCGCACCCCCCAACTCTGCATTCCATACGTAGCACACCCCTCAACCCTGCATTCCTTACATAACGCACCCCTCAACCATTCTGTACATAGTTCACCCCTCAACCCTGCATTCCTTACATATCACACCCCTCAACCCTGAATTCCATATGTAGTGCATCCTTCAACCCTGCATTTCTTACATATAGCACCCCTCATCCCTGCATTCCAAACGTAGCGCACCCCTTAACCCAGCATTCCATACATAGCGCACCCCTCAACCCTGCATTCCATACGCAGCGCACCCCTCCACCCTGCATTCCTTACATAAAGCACCCCTCAACTCTGCATTCCATACGTAGCACACCCCTCAACCCTGCATTCCATACGTGGCACACTCCTCAACCCTGCATTCCATATGTAGCGCATCCCCTCAACCTTGCATTCCATACGTAGCAAACCCCTCAAAACTGTATTCCATACATAGCGCACCCCTCAGCTCTGCATCCTTTACATAATGCACCCCCCAACTCTGCACTCCATACGTAGCGCACCCCTCAACCCTGCATTCCTTACATAACGCACCCCTCAACCATTCCGTATATAGTTCACCCCTCAACCCTGCATTCCTTACATATCACACCCCTCAACCCTGCATTCCATATGTAGTGCATCGTTCAACCCTGCATTTCTTACATATCGCACCCCTCATCCCTGCATTCCAAACGTAGCGCACCCCTTAACCCTGCATTCCATACATAGCGCACCCCTCAACCCTACATTGCATATGTAGCGCACCCCTCAACCCTGCATTCCATATGCAGCGCACCCCTCAACCCTGCATTCCTTACATAACGCACCCCTCAACCCTGCATTCCCTATGTAGCGCATCCCCCAACCCTGCATTCCTTACATAATGCACTCCTCAACCCTGCACTCCATACATAGCGCACCCCTCAACCCTGCATTCCTTACATAATGCACCCCCTCAACCCTGCACTTTGCACATAGCGCAACCTTCAACCCTGCATTCCTTACATAATGTACTCCTCAACCCTGCATTCCATACGTAGGGCATCCTTCTACCCTGCATTCCTTACATAGCACACCCCTCAACCCTGCATTCCTTATGTAGCACACCCCTCACTGCTGAATTCCATACATAACACACCCCTCAACCCTGCATTCTGTACATAACGCACCCCTCAACCCAGCATTCCATACATAATGCACCCCTCAACCCTGCACTCTGCACATAGCGCACCACTCAACCCTACACTCTGTAAATAATGCAATCCCTCAACTCTACACTCTGTAAATAATGCACCCCTTAACCCTGCAACCTGTACGTAGCTCACCGCTCAACCCTGCACTCTTTATGTAGCGCAACAATTAACCAATCAGTGAGTAATAATGATGTGCAGTAACCTTTAGTGACCAATCAGTTAGCAGTAACAATGTGCAGTAACCTCTAGCAGCCAATCAGTGAGTGGCAATGATGTGCAGTAACCTCTAGCAACCAATCAGTGAGTGCTAATGTTGTGCAGTAACCTCAAGCAACCACTCAGTGAGTGGTAAGGATGTGCAGTAACCTCTAGCATTTAATCAGCAAGCAGAAAGAATGGGCTTTAACTTCTAGCAACAACTCAGTGTGTAGCAATGATATGCTGAAACCTCTGGCAACCAATCGCAATTAGTGTTGAGCGAACCCGGACTGTAACGTTCGGGTCCGTATCGAACTTTCGGGTGTCCGTGGCACGGACCCGGACATTTCAAAAATCGTTCGGGTTCGGTCCGGGGTTCACGATCTCCAATGACGTGTAGGAATGGTGAGTGACTCACCAACGAACTCCAATGACGTGTTGTAATCGTGAGTGACTAACCAACGATCTCCAATGACGTGTAGTAACGGTGAGTGACTAACCGACGATCTCCAATGACGTGTAACAATGACGATTGACTAACCAGTGATTTCCAATGACGTGTAGTAATAATGAGTGACTAACCAATTAACAACGCGATGTATTTCTCACGTCCCAACTCGCCACTCGATGCATGTCCAACGTCCCAATTCCCCACGTAATAAATGTCTCACATCTCAACTCCCTAACGTAATAAAT
>BLSH010266667.1:62737-74211 GCA_018402905.1 Glandirana rugosa | reverse complement strand
TTTTACTTGATTTTAATTTATTTTCCCTATCCCCATTTATTTGTAGGGCACTTGCCCTAGTTTGAAGATGATTTTAGAACAGTTATATGGCTTCTACCGTTAATTAATACTTTTCAGACACAGTTTGAAGATGATCCACATTCACCTCCATTTTTGCTTTTTTTATGTTTTTATTTTTTTAAAAATATTTAAAGTTATTTCCCTGTCCCCATTTTTTAGTAGGGCACTTGCCCTACCCTTACCCCCATTTTACTTCCTTTTGCAGCCCTCTAGGGCTTTCCAGGACTTTGTTACAGCCATTTTTGTGCCTAAAAGTTCGGGTCCCCATTGATTTCAATGGGGTTCGTTGTCCGTGCGATCGTTCGGGTTCCGTCCGGACCCGGACCCGGACTTTGTCCCGAAGTTCGGACGGACCAGCAGAACCCGAACTTTCAGAGGTTCGCTCAACTCTAATCGCAATCTCTGCCTGATCTGCTGCAGTAAACTGATTTTGAGTCTTGCTGCCAACATGGAGGTTGAGAGTGTTATGCCTTCCAGATCAGGCAGGGGCTTGTGTACTGGTGAGTAGGGCAGGCTACATGTTTGTCTGCTTGCAGAGTGACAGCAGCATTGTCAACATACAGGGGTTGATTTACTAAAATTGGGAAGTGCAAAATCTGGTGGAGCTCTGCATAGAAACTAGCTTCTGTTTTATTTGTTTTTTTTCAAAGCTTAATTGAACAAGTTAAAGTTAAAAGCGGATTGACTACCATGCCCCACTGCACTACATTTTGCACTCTGCAGCTTTTGGGCCTTGACAACACAACATTTTTCTGGTTCTGACCAAACACCTCTATTATCAGCCATCAATGCCTGCTTAGACTGGATGAATTCCAGTTGGTCTAGCTGAGCTCTGAGAAAACTGGGGTTTTGATTTTAGGTAATCCATACCTGATTTACGACTAAAAGGCCTGCACCTACTTCTTAGCTATTTAATGAACTACCACTATAATATAGTTTAGTTTTAAATTTCTAAGTGCTTATGCTGTGATCATACTGAATGCTTGAAAAAAAATATGTTTTTTAAGCTTACGACCTGCTAGCCTTACATTATCCTTTTATCGTAACAATATGTTTTATACCATCTCAGCAGAAATACAATATATTACCTCTTTTTAGATCATAACTAAATTAAAGAGATGTTGCTAAACTCGCGTATATAGTCAACTTTTCATTTTGTGCTCACACTGCCACCTGCTGTATTATTGTTTGAATGCACTTTAAAAGACTATATGCAAACCTATATACAAACAGAATATATTAAAGCAAAGCAATAAATAGTTATGTGCAATATGTGAAAGAACTATTAATAACATTCACAACTGTGTATGAAAAAAATATTTTAAAAAATTGAAAGAGGACTACTTTGGCATTTATTGTACTTTGCTTTTACTGTACTGCTTATTGTTCCAAGTTAGCTACCATTGTAAGCAAAAACAAGAATTAATAACAGTTGGTAGTTTGCTGGTATGGATTACTTTAGAGGAAGTCTGATATAGTTTGCAAGCTATTGATCCCCATTATGCAACCATTTCATCTTTTTTTAACAATCGCCTGAAATTACTCTATTCATTAGTAAATATTAATAAAACCCAATTTATGCAAATTATATAATTTATGTATAAAAAAACTCTTTAAAGCTTACTGTCAAAATGGCAGTAATCTGCCACGACTTATAAATGACTAAAACTGTCATTGCCCAACTGCCAGAAGAATTGGTACTTCCTTGATCAGGCACTGTGTATAATGCTGCACAGCTCTGCTAATTCTTGGGTCTATCACTGCATATTGCTTTAACCACTTAAAGCGCAGTTCCACCCAAAAGTGGAACTTCTGCTGGTCGGATTTCTTCCCCCTCAGATGTCACATTTGGCACCTTTCGGAGGGAAGACTTTGAGAGGTGTCCTTTTCCCTACACCCGGGAGCCCAGGGCCATGGCCGCTGACGTCAGAAGCCCAGCTCCCTGCTCCTCCCTCCTCTGCCGCCGCCAATGAGAAAGCGCAGCGGTGGCTCGCGCATTCGCAGTAGGGGCCCAGCCGTGAAGCCGAATGGCTACACATCTGGGTTCCCTTACCCTCAATGGCGGTGGCATCACTGGTCCAGCCGATCCAAAGATCGGTGAGCGGTGCCGACATCACTGGACTCCAGGACAGGTAAGTGTCTTAATGTTAAAAGTCAGCAGCTGCTGTATGTGTAGCTGCTGACTTTTCATTTTTAAAGCGGCGCCAGGCGGCAGAACTCCGCTTTAAGGACCGAGCCTCTTTTTGAGAGTCGGTGTTTTTTTCTAGAAAATTACTTAAAACCCCCAAACGTTATATATATTTTTTCTAACACCCTAGAGAATAAAATGGCAGTCGTTGCAATACTTTTTGTCACACCATATTTGCGCAGCGGTCTTACAAGCGCCTTTTTAAAAAAAAAATTAACTTTTTTGAGTTAAAGATAAGACAAAAGTAAAGTTAGCCCAATTTATTTTCCATATTGTGAAAGATAATGTTACGCCGAGTAAATTGATACCCAACATGTCATGCTTCAAAATTGTGCCCGCTCGTGGAATGGCAGCAAACTTTGGCGCTTAAAAATCTCCATCTGTGACATTTAAACATTTCTACAGGTTACCAGTTTTTAGTTACAGAGTAGGTCTAGTGCTAAAATTATTTCTCTCGCTCTAACGATTGCAGTGATATCTCACATGTGTGGTTTGAACACCGTTTCCATATACAGGCGTGACTTACGTACGCACTCGCTTCTGCGTGCAAGCTCGGCAGGACATTGCGCATTAATATTTTTTTTTTTTTCTTATTTATTTTACTTTGAATTTTTTATTTTTACACCATCCTTTTACAAAAAGAAACATTTTGATCACTTTTATTCCTATTACAAGGACTATAAACATTCCTTGTAGTAGAAAAAAAGCATGCCAGGACCTCTTAAATATGAGATGTGGGGTCAAAAAGACCTCACATCTCATATTTACACTTAAATGCAAAAAAAAAAAAAAAAAGAAAGAAAAAATGACAGTCTCCTTTAAGAGCTTTGGGCGGAAGTGAAGTTTGACGTCGCTTCCGCCCTGCAATGTTATGGAGTCGGCTGGAGGCCATCTTACGCTCAGTTGGCATCCAGTGCAGGAGGGGAACGGATCGGATTGTCTCCGCTGCTACCGGCGGGTCCGGTAAGCAGTGGAGATGACTGTAGGGCGGCGGGAGAGGGGGGCACCGCCCCCGCCCCTGATAAAAGTGATCTTGCTGCGAATCCACCGCAGAGACCACTTTTATCTGAGAGCCGGCTGCCTGCCGTTTTTTAAAATACCGGGGTTATGGTAGCTATCTGCTACCATAGCAACAGTATTCAACGGCAAAGGACCGCCGTGTAAGGATGGCAGGCGGTCCGGAAGTGGTTAATAGTTGAATATTATACAGTACTGTGCAAATGTTTTAGGCAGGTGTGAAAAAATGCTATAAAGTAAGAATGCTTTCAAAAATATATATTTGAATTGTTTATTTTTATCAAGTTACAAAATGCAAACAGAAGAAAAATCTAAATCAAATCAATATTTGGTGTGACTACCCTTTGGCTTCAAAACAGCATCAATTCTTACACTTGAACACTTTGTACACTTGCACAAAGTCAGGGATTTTGTGTGATTCGAGTCAGGTGTATGATTAACCAATTAAACTAAGCAGGTGCTAATGATCATCAATTTTAAATGTACAGTAGTTTTAAACAGCTATGTAGGAGACTTAAAACTGGGTGAGGAACAGCCAAACTATGTCACTAAGGTGAGGTTGTGGAAGACAGTTTCATGTCACAGGTCATTCAGCATGGCAAGACAACAAGACACCAGGTAGTTATACTGCATCAGTGAGGTCTCTCCCAGGCAAAAATTTCAAACCAGACTGGATTTTCAAGATGTGCTGTTTAAACTCTTTTAAAGAAGCACAAAGAAATGGGCAATGTTGAAGACTGTAGATGCAGTGGTTCGACCAAGGTAACTGAATGCAGCAGATGAAAGACACATTATACTTACTTCCCTTCAACATCAGAAGATGTCCAGCAGCACACAGAACCATCAGAAACCAGTGGGACCCTGGTATACCCATCTACTGTCCCGAGAAGTCTGGCCCAAAATGGTTTTCATAGAAGAATTTCCCCCAAAAAGCCATATCTCTGACATGGAAACAAGACCAAGTAATTCAACAATGCAAGAAAACACGGGGTGCACAAAAATGGCAGCAGGTGCTCTGGATTGAGGAGTCAAAATTTGAAATATTTGGCTGTAGCAGGAGGCAGTTTGTTCGCTGAAGGGCTAGAGAGCAGTACAATAATGAGTGTCTGTAGGCAACAGTAAAGCATGGTGGAGGTTCCTTGCAAGTTTGAGGCTGCATTTCTGCAAATGAAGTTGGAGATTTGGTAAGGATCAATGGTGTCCTCAACGCTGTGAAATACAGGCAGATACTTATCCATCATGCCATACCATCAGGGAGGCGTGTGATTGGCCCCAAATTTATTCTGCAGCAGGACAACGACCCAACCATGCAGTCAATGTCATTAAGAACTATGTTCAGTGTAAGGCCTCATACACATGGGTGTTAAAACAGCCGAGTTTTTGAGCTGTTTTTACAGCTTAGGAATGCCTCTCCATGTTTTTCAATGGCCTCATACACATGCTGACATTTTTGAGTTGCATGTGGCATTGGCGTTCTTAAGCTGTAAGAAGAACCCAGGACCAGCGAGTTCGGAAGCTGCAGCGCTAGAGCTGCTTTGACAATGACGCCAGTAAAAGCTCAAAAGCACGGCTTAACGTTGTATACACAGCATTAAGCCTCATCAGGCGTTTCTCGGTCTCTATTCAAAATCAATGGTTCCCTATGGGATCCCATTGATTTAAATAGAAGTCGCCCCAGAAGTCGGATCATGATGATCCGACTTGCGGTGCAACTTGTGTGCAGAGGGTCTTGAAGGGGAACCCCCGCAAAAATTTGCGCGGGGTCCCCCCCCCCCAAGAGGTGCCAGACCTTTTGGTCTGGTATGGATTTTAAGGGGAATCCCCACGCCAAAAAATTGGTGTGGGGTACCCCCCAAAATCCATACCAAACCCTTATCCAAGCACACAGCCTGGCAGGCCAGGAAAGGGGGTGAGGACTAGGGATGGGAAGTATTGGTGCTTTGGGGCAGGAGGGCCCTGAGCCCCCCACCCCAAAGCACCTTGTCCCCATGTTGATGAGGACAAGGGCCTCTTCCCGAGGCCCCAGTTACTAATGGGTGTGAAGTGGAGCTGAGAGGAGGAAGATCACAGGCGGCTGGCCAGGACTTGAGCCAATGCAGAAGAGCATGTAAGCGGGAGCCGAATGGTCATGTACCAGTAATTGAAGAAATAGCCCCTCCGCTCCGACCAGCACATGATCATCAGAAAGGGGCACAGATAATGGAAAAAATACACCCCCCTAAGCTAGTAGGAGCATGGGTGAGTAATTTTTTTTTTAATGCTGCACTGACTTTTTTTGAAATTGCCTGGGCCCCTGTTCAAAGCAATCCGGGGACAAAACTGGCAACAGACTTAGTCCGGGCACAGTGTTCTCAATCCGGGGACTGTCCCCTGAAACCGGAGACACTTCCTCAAAACTTGCGACATCTGTGGCATTGTCCTATGTGATAAAACTGCACATTTTAGAGTGGCCAGCCTAAGGCACAGCTGTGCAATAATCATGCTGTCTAATGGGCATCTTGATATGCCACACCTAGGGTGACCACATTTCCAAACTGCCATTCAGGGACACCCACCCCCCCCCCTCAGCATGCACTGGTCGGTGACATCACGAGGGGGCGGTGCCATCATGTGATGTCACTGGGTGGCCCCGCCCCTATCTATTTAAGAAATGTCACTCAGCTTACAATGCAGTCGGCGGGTGGCCATGCTCAAGGGCGGAGCGGAATTTAAATGCAACTTTAGTGCCTTAGACATAAAGAGCATTTGTTTAATGTATGTTAGCCTAACATTCCAGTTGCATGTGGCCATGTAGATTCAAAGAGTATAATTGTTACTTCAATGTTAGGCTAACATACATTAAACATATGCTCTTTATGTCTAAGGCACTAAAGTTGCATATAAAAAAAAAAAAAAACCCGTACTTTGCACTATAAAAAGGAATACAAATTACCTGAGGGATCCGGAGAAAAAAATTGGACATACACTGACCTACCTCCCCATTCTTACTTCCTGCAGTGCTCACACTACTCCCCCCACACACGTACAGTGTAGATTGGTGGATTTTGCTCACCTCTCCATGGCCTTAAAATGCACACAAACACACATGCAGAAATACATAGTGAATGCTGAGACTGTGGAGTAATCAAGTCTTTAAAGCGGAGGCCCGAGGGCTAAAAAAAAAAAAATTAAAAGTCAGCAGCTACACATACAGTAGCTGCTGACTTTTAATAATAGGACACTTACCTGTCCTGGAGTCCAGCGATGTTGGCACCCGCCGCTGATCTTCGGATCGGGGGACGGGTGCAGCCGCCTCCATCGCGGGTAAGGGAACCCGGACATGTAAGCAGTACAGCTTCACGCCGGGCACCTTACAGCGCATGCGCGAGGCTCTGCCGCGCTCTGCTACTGGCCAGGTGGCCAGAAGCAGAGCGAGCAGGGAGGAGGGAGCCGGGCTGCTGATGTCAGCGGCCGTGTCCGCCGGCCAGAGCTCCCGGATGTGTGGAAAAGGACACCTGTCTAAAGACAGGTGTCCTCTTCCCCCTCCACCCCCGAAAGGTGCCAAATGTGACACCTGAGGGGGGGGAGGAATCCAACCAGCGGAAGTTCCACTTTAGGGTGGAACTCCGCTTTAAAGTGCAATTCGCCACTGACCTAACCATTGCTTCCTGCATGGTAAAATGCAGCATTTTACTGCACTGGAAGAGATGTTTCTCACTGAGCATGAAGTGTTCTGGACTCTGTTTCTTACGACTTGTTTACACTATGTGCAGAGAACTGCAGGTCTCTGCAGAAGCACGCAGAAAACAATGGTTTTCTATGCGCCCTGTCCACACCAAAACGCTTGTGTCATGTGCAGAGCTGTGTTCAAATATGCATTAGGTCTTATTTTTTTTTACACTGCAATGCAAATAAACACCTATAAAATACAATGCACTCCAACATAACGCAGGTAAATGTGTAGTTATGCATATTAGCTGCATTTTTTTCATAAATTTTGATGCACTTATAATGTAAATATACCCTTACAAATTCTGTAGGCTGCATTGCAATTACCCTCTGTATTTTTACCACTCATATACCCATAAAACTTGTAATTTATCTCTGCAAAACAGCACACCTTGCGCCATATGCAAAATGTTAATAAAGGGTAAAGTCAATTGTATCCAATCCAGTACACATTTGGGAATTTAACAACATATAAAATACATTTACAGTTTCATGGTGAGAGAATCACAGGATTAGCATGACCATCCCTTTTCCTCCTTGACATCAGTACAGTTCTAATTCAAAAACCAGGAGTCAGCAGCTGCTGCATAACAATGAGCCCATTCATCTTATGGCAAACCATTTTGTTTCATGTGATGCAGTGAAGATAAGGAGGGTGAGACTGGAGGTACAAAAAAGAACACAAACCATAACTTGTCTGCTGAAATGTAAGCCCTACCCTGAGAAAAGTCATACTTCTCCTTTCCTCCTCACCCAGGTCATCCATCATGGTTTCCATTGGATGATGATTCTCCCCAGGATCAGGTACTGTTCTGGAGTCCCAACTCCCGCCACCCAGCCTCTCCTAGTTATCCCTCGCCGGCCAGGAGCTTCACCAACCAGTTACTGTGCGCTCTGCACCAAGGTCCGCCCCTTCCCCTCCGCCGTTCTCAACTCACACGGCTCTGACTGCCCACACCTGAGGGATCTTGGGGGAGGAGTCCATGGGCGGGGGGAGGGTGCTGCAAAGCAATTCCCATGATATGTCACCGGCGGAAATGGATTGATCTAGAATTGCGAACGGCTGCATCAGCTTCGTTCCGGGACACTATATTGTCCCGGAATGAAGGTGCCCGGGACCCGGGACAGACCAGCCAAATGCGGGAATGTCCCGGGCAATCCGGGACACGTGGTCACCCTAGCCACACCTGTGAGGTGGATGGATTATCTCGGCAAAGGAGAAGTGCTCACTAATGCCTCCTACACATGGTTCGACGATCGCATACAACAGGTCGTATGAACGAGCGATGTATGCTAATCTGACCGTTAGTACGCGCGATTAGAACAGCTGACGTACAACGGTTGTACAACAGGAGTTGTATGAGCAGACTAGAAAACTTGGTAGTACCAACAAGCGGTCATAT
The DNA here is from genome assembly GCA_018402905.1 of Glandirana rugosa. Classification (NCBI taxonomy): domain Eukaryota; kingdom Metazoa; phylum Chordata; class Amphibia; order Anura; family Ranidae; genus Glandirana; species Glandirana rugosa. The sequence goes on along the minus strand of BLSH010266667.1, from coordinate 65,835 downwards.
GACAGTTGTATCGTGTGTACAGAGAAGTTGGTCCAACAAGTTGTATTGTGCAAAACGCGCATGCTCAAAAGTCAGGAACGGCCGGATGCTAATTACATGCACCTGAACTTTCTCTTTATACGTTCATAAAACGTCACTACGTTCAGCTTGGACATACGATCGTGTAGTGCATGTCAGTATGCTAGATACAACAGCCAACATACGATTTGGTCCATTCGGTCGTATGACCGTCGAACCGTGTGTACAAGGCTTAACACAGATTTAGACAGATTTGTGAACAATATTTGAGAGAAATAGGTCTTTTGTGTACATAGAAAAAGTCATAGATCTTTGCGCTCAGCTCATGATAAATAGGGGCAAACACAAAAGTGTTGTTTATAATTTTGCTCAGTGTAGTATGATTGTGTATTCATGCTGGGTTCCTGTAGAGGGAGACAAAACACTGCAGATTTCATACAGTTCGATTAAACAATCAGTGGTAAAGTATTAAGAAACACAATGCTGCTATTTAAATTGGTTTATAACATTTATAATGTACTGAAAAAATAATTATTAGTAAGGATTATCCGTACTAGCCAATATATGTGTGGTTAAAAACATTAAAAAAAAGTTCAGTGTAAATTCCTTTTTTTTATCAGTTTCAGTGCAGTCACTAATTGAGAAGCAGGGTCTCCAATGTGTTGGTGAGCGCTCAACAATGGAGCTGACAACACTCGCCAGCTTCCATTGCTCCCCAGTTATCGGCGCTTGCTCCCATCTGATGCAGCAACCGCTCACTAATACCAGAGTGCTGCAAATTTTCAGTCATTTGACTGCACTGGAGCTGATAAATAAAGGTATTTGCACTGATCTCTTTTACAAACAATATGCAGCTTAGGAAGAAGGAGGGCAGCAACATTTTTAACTAGACTTATATAAGGCGTTACTAGGGTTGCCACCTTTTCTTCAAGTCAAACCCGAACACTTAACGTCGCACAGCAATTTGTTTTTATAGTTTAAACTATACATATATTTTGCTATAAAATAACATTTCTAATCATATGAAGTTAATAACAAGAGTCCCCCTTTACATCAGAGTCCACAGAGTTCCCCTTTTACATCTGAACCCACAGAGTTCCCTTTCACTGTAAGGGGGGACTCTGCAGACTCTGGTGTAAGGGAGAACTCTGGAGACTCTAACATAGGGGATGCTCTGGGAACCCTGATTTCAGGAGGAACACTGAAAACTCTGATGTACGGAGAGAACTCTGATTAAAGGGGGAACACTGTGGCTTCTGGTATAAAGAGGAACTCTGATGTAAGGGGTGCTCTGAGAACCCTGATTTATCTTAGTGTACACACAATCCAGATGTATCTGAAGCTGCTGGACTTCAATCCGTCCCCCACTTTCCTTTTATGAGGCACAGCACTGGGGATTGGAGTGTGGGCAGACAGAGAGGGGTAGGGGTGAGAGTAAGAGGTGCAGATCGAACCCTCTCTCCTCTCCCATCTGTGTGTGTTTGGGGGGGATCGTTAGTGATAGCTTTGGGCAATGTGAAAGAGAGTGTGACAGACTCTCTCAGCTTAGACAACTGCAGTCAGCAACCCTGCTGGGAAGCTATAGTGCAGTCTGAATAATGTGTCCGGGTTTCGGGCAGTCTGAAACCCAGACGCATGATTCTAAACCCGAACTGTCCGGGTGAATCCTGGACAGGTGGCAACCCTAGGCGTTACATGCACTTTAAATTGTTTTCCTAAAAAGATTAATGCTAAAGTTTTTAGTAACATCCAAGTTTGAGGAGCTTATCAGAGCTTGAAATATTTAAAACTAGGTTTGCACCGATACCGGTATCGGTGCCGATACTAAGCATTTGCACCGGGTATCAGTACTCGTGCAAATACTCTGATTCTGAAAACTGGCACCTTTTGGCTCGACTCTATCAGCTGTCAGCAGGATTTCCCTGCTAACAGCTGAAATGTAAAGAAAAGAATGCCAGCAATTATTAGTTGTTAAAGCGGAGTTCCACCCTAAAGTGGAACTTCCGCTGGTTGGATTCCTCCCCCCTTCAGATGTCACATTTGGCACCTTTCGGGGGTCGGGGGGGAGGGGGAAGAGGACACCTGTCTTTAGACAGGTGTCCTTTTCCACACTTCCGGGAGCTCTGGCCAGCGGACGCGGCCGCTGACGTCAGAAGCCCGGCTCCCTCTTCCCTGCTCGCTCTGCTACTGGCCGCCTGGCCAGTAGCAGAGCGCGGCAGAGCTCGCGCATGCGCGGTAAGGTGCCCTGCGTGAAGCTGTACTGCTTACACGTCCGGGTTCCCTTACCCGCGATGGAGGCGGCTGCACCCGTCCCCCGATCCGAAGATCGGCGGCGGGTGCCGACATCGCTGGACTCCAGGACAGGTAAATGTCCTAATATTAAAAGTCAGCAGCTACTGTATGTGTAGCTGCTGACTTTTAATTTTTTTTTTTAGCCCGGACCTCCGCTTTAAGGAGCAGGGCTGGCGCATCCTTAACAACCAATGACATTTCATCTGCCTGCGGGATTCCCCTCCCTGCCTTCTCCTCCCCTTCCGCCAACTGTCACCCGCCTGTCCTGAAGGACAGAGAGAGCATCTCCAGCTAAGTGAAGAATGATTGCAATTTAATGTATAAAAGGTAAGAAATACATTCACAAGGTTAAAAACAATCCCAGCATAAATGATGAATGTGGTGCTCATCCGCTATATTTTTGAATGGTAGCCGCTGGTGTGTTGGTGGCCAGAGGTCCGGGGGCGCTGGTGGCTCCCAGCACTTCCTGGTAAACTCGGAGACACTCAGGGGCACTGATGATGTCACTTCCATGTATGTCATCAGTGCCCCCGATTGTTTTTCGAGTTTACCAGGAAGCACCAGAGTAGAGCGGATGAACACCACATTCATCATTTATGCTGGAATTGTTTTTAACCTTGTAAAATGTATTTCCTACCTTTTATGCATTACATTTTTGTCATACAACACTTAAATGGCACTGCTTTCTGTCCTTTGTGTTCCTTTCTAGCTCGGGGGGGGGGGGGGGGGGGGGGGGGGGGGGGGGGGGGGGGGGGGGGGGGGGGGGGGGGGGGGGGGGGGGGGGGGGG
>BLSH010266667.1:51121-62727 GCA_018402905.1 Glandirana rugosa | reverse complement strand
TATGCATTACATTTTTGTCATACAACACTTAAATGGCACTGCTTTCTGTCCTTTGTGTTCCTTTCTAGCTCACCCCCCACCCTGCCCTCACTTACCCCCCTACTGCCCCCCCCCCCCAACTTGCCCTAACTTACCCTCCTACCCCCCCACCCTGCCCTCACTTACCCTCCTACTCCCCCCCCACCCTGCCCTCACTTACCCACCTATCCCCCCCCCCGCCCTCACCCCAGCCTCTCTCAAATCCCTAACCCCCCCAAACCACCCCTCTACCCACTCTTCCTAGGTGATAGATATCTGTAATTGGTATCGGTGAGTACTTAAAAAAAAGTATCATTACTCATACCCGGTGTTAAAAAAATGAAATCAGTGCATCCCTATTTAAGACCAAGCTGACAAGGCTAAGATAAATCTTTTTCAACACACTTCTTGTTTAGAAATACCTAATTTTACCTTAAAAAATAGCAAATAACAATAGACAGGAAAGTAAAGTTACAGTAATATTAAAGCTGATGTTTTTTTAAAAAACATGTTTTCTCTATAGCATTAGTTACCTGTAATTAAGTATGCCCTACACCACAGGTGTCAAACTGGTGGCCCTCCAGCTGTCGCGGAACTACAAGTCCCATGAGGCATTGCAAGGCTGACAGTTACAAGCATGACTCACACAGGCAGAAGCATGATGGGACTTGTAGTACTGCAACAGCTGGAGGGCCGCCAGTTTGACACCCCTGCCCTACACCGTTCAGGCTGCTAAATTCTGCAGAAATCTTCACTCTAGGGCTGCCCTGTCCTCTTCCTGGCTCTGAACTTTCAATGCAGTCGGTTTTGAGGCTCAGCTACAAGGTGATCTGGCAGGGACATGCCCCCTCCCAGGGGTGCACCTACAGGGGTCGTAGGGGGCGCAATTGTGACCCGCCCCCCGTACGCCTGGATAGAAGTAGTGGCCGGGGACTACATATAGAGGAACCACTCTCTCTATTTTCCTCCTGCAGCGCTGAATGCCTGTGGGAAGGAGAGAAGGGGGAGCAGGCATTCAGCAGCTGCAGGAGGAACATAGAGAGTTTGGTTCCTTTATATGCAGCCACCCCTTCTGCTCCTCCTATCCAGATTTTTATGCTGCCCCTGTGTGCTCTTTAGCCCCCCCTGTGCTCTTTCCTGGCTCCCTGTGCTCTCTCCTAGCCCCACATCCTCCGCAGCTTTGCCTGGTTCCTTCCTCCCCTCTCCATGGGGGATCTGTCAGGTTGGAGAGCAGGGAAGGGGCCAGCAAATGTTTTATTAACCAGCCCCTTCCTTTTCTGAATGGAGAGTCAGTGATCCATACTAATCACTGACGCTGTCCATTCCTAACTGAAACATAGTAAACTGTGTTTACTATGCTTCAGTTTGTGAATGAATGGGAAGCTCTGTGCAGAGTTATACCTGTCCATTCATTCAGTGCTGCTGAGGCTGAGTCCTCAATTTCCTTTCTCTTTCTCAAAGGTGAAATATCAGAGGTCTGTTTAGACCCCTGATATCTCACCAAAGCCCTCCAACAGGGCTCCTAAAAAATAATATAGTATTTTTTTTAAATGGTAAAAACAATAAAAGATAAAATAACAAAAATAAAAAAACGACTGACACCAGTGGAGGAACTACCAGGGTTACAAAGGTCACACTTGCGACCAGACCCTGGTGTTCTGCCACCGGTTTCAGAGGGAAGGGCCCCGGCTGAGGGTCGGGGGGGGGGGGCCTTCATAGTTTCAGGGCCTTGAAGGTTCTAGTTACGCCACTGCCCCCTCCTGCCCTTTTTTCCACTGAGAAAAGTTATTTCACTGATTAAATTGTCTGTAACATGATCTGTGAATGGAGGAGAGTTTGATCAGCTACAGGATTCTCTCCCCCATTCACAGATCTGTTACAGGCATCGTAAACAATGAATTAACTTTTCTCAGTGGAGGAGAGGGCAGCAGGAGGGGGTGTCTCCTGACGGATCTTCTTTAGTGTAGCTGAACCCAGAGACCTGAAGCTGTTAACCCCCACAACACCAGAAGTTCAGCAACAGGAATAGGACATGGCAGCCCTCCAGTGAAGAGTTCAAGGGAATCCAGCGGTCTGCACAGTGTAGGACATACTTCATCATGGGTAACTACTAGTTTTCTGTTTTCCTGCTTTAGCCAAACTCCTCCTGGGAGAATTTCTAATAGACACCAACTTTCAATTAGAGAAATGATTTAACAGAATTTGTATTTTTGGAGGGGCAGAATAGGGTAACATTATTTACAGCAGTTACAGAAATACACAGCATATGTTATACAGAAAAGTACATACATATATAAGTGCAGCGATGATTCCTCTTCCTATTGAACACATGCACCAGGGGAGGGCTGGCCCAGGGGGTAGGGTGGCAATTGCCACCCAGGCCACCCTAACTTACATTTAAAATGGCCGATGGCTGCTGCCTGCTCATATTTTTTTTTTCTTGTGGAGGAAGGAAATAGGGCCCAGGGGCGCAGCCACCAACTAACTGCAGGCAAAGGGGGGGCGCCCAGGGCCGGCCCTACCATGGATCTCGCTAGGCCTATTGGGTGGGCATGGATGGTGAGCTGATTCGGTGGTTCAATGGGCCACTTGACTGGACTTGCCCCACAAGCCTATGGCTGCCAGCCCTCCCCTGACATGCACTGTAATTTATTTTCTCCCACTGACCTTCAAGCATGATACATTGTCCACTCTCACCGATGCCAAGACATTTTCTACTGCCATTGGACGTAGTCCCTAAAGTCTGAAGGAAGGTAACCGGCACTTTATTTAGAAAGTTTCGAGACCCCTGATATAGAGTATAAAGTACCATGGTCAGGACTTTGAAATGTACAATGCATCCAACACACTGGTTTGGAGTGAGTAATATGCCCTGGGTGCACAGGTCTAGCGAGACCCATGATTGCAACAAAATGCAGGCTTGTAGTTCCCTGTTGGCAATTTTACTAATGGATTAGCAGTTTGGTGACTATTGCAAGTCTTAGATGCAAATTATAAAATGCCACTGGTAATTTTTCCTACCGAACCGTGTACTGTATGGATGACACTAAGGGGTTGATTTACTAAAGCTAGAGAGTGCAAAAAACGATGCAGCTGTGTATGCTAGCCAATCAGCTTCTAACCTCAGCTTGTTCAATCAAGCTTTGACAATAAAACCTTGAAGCTGATTGGTTTCTGTGTGGAGCTGCACCAAATTTTGCAATTTCAAGCTTTATAAATCAACCCCTAAGCGCACAGCACAGCAGCTGCAGTCTTCCATTGCAGCTTCTACTCTAACCCAGGCTCCCATGTCTCCAAAACACGAGTGGCAGCCATTCCCACACTCAGATGGTTTTATTTGAGCAAGTACCCAATCACTTCATCCCTGCTGACTGACAGCTGATGATGATCAGAACACTTTTTTTGAGTCAGAAGGGATACTAGGCATAAATAAAAAGGAATACCAGCATAATGACAAATTCATTGATGAGACCAAAATGGCGTGATTCATGGTGGAGAGGATCTGCATCGAACAAATAGTCTACTCAAGCAGATTGTGTTGCTCATACAGTATTGTATAGTGGCTGTGTAAGTGGTTGTTCTTCCTCTACGGTCATAAAAGTGAGCAGAATGAAATGCTAACTGCTGTATAATATAAAAGTGTTTCGGTCACATGGTCAGTATTTACAGTGCTTGTTTTAATAGTGTATTTTAGGCTACATATTTAAGCATTTATAAATTTGTAAAGTTGAGATCACTGTCCCATATGACAAAAGAACTGCTTTTCTGAAACTCTTTACAATGTTGCTTTGATGGAAGATAGACATCTTCTTTTAAACCTATGCTGTGTCTAACAAGATTTCATAAACAGAAAAAAACTAGAAGAAATGAATATATCATGTAGCTCTACCCCCACAAGAGCCACTTGATAGATTGGGTTCTCTGTTCTTTGCCTCGACTGAGTGAATGACCTCAGCTCCTCTGATACTCCAGATTAAGCAAAAAGGATATTGCACTACTATTACTAGCACAAATATACATATCCTGCACACACTACAGTTCAATATCAGAAATAAAGAAATGGTTATTTTGTAACGTATTAAAGTAGATGGCAGTATGTACATATGGCAACAAGTGTAAGGCAAAAACAGTTCTCTAGACAAAGAAGTTACTATATTGTACTAGTTTAGAACAAGGATCTATATGGTTAAATTAACATATTTATCAGTGTATAACACGCACCTTCATTTTAGGAGGGAAGTTTCCGGAAAAAACGTATATTTTAAATAAAGAACTTTGAAGCAAAATAAGGGTCACAGCCCATCAATGCAGCCTTATCAGTGCCAATCTGCAGCCTCACCAGTGCCCATCAATGCAGCATCACCATTGCCCATCAATGTAGCCTCATCATTGCCCATCAATGCAGCCTCATCATTGCCCATCAATGCAGCCTCATCAGTGCCCATCAATGCATCCTGATCTGTGCCCACCTGCAGCCTAATCAGTGCCCATAAATGCAGCCTGATCAGTGCTCATCAATGCAGCCTGCTCAGTACCTGTCTGCAGCCTCGCCTTTGTCCAACATTGCAGCCTGCTCAGTGCCAGATTACACAGAGCAGCGATCTCCTGTGTACCCGGCACTCAGTCACTCACAGTCTCGCCTCCTGGCCCGGCTCCTATGATAGACAGAACACTGGTCCAGTGCCGGGCCAGGAGGCAGGACTGTGAGTGACTGAGCACCGGGTACACAGGAGATTGAGGCTTTGTGTAATCCAGCGGCGTCCTACCCCTCCTTACCCTCTGAGGCAGCCAAGAATCGGCGTATAACATGCACCCACCATTTTCCCATGATTTTCAGAGGGAAAAAGTGCATGTTATATGCCGATAAATACGGTACTCTAAAACTGGTAATGAACATCAAACAATGGCACAGATAACATCAGCAATGGTAATCAGTCCTATAATAACTTTTCTGCGACCAATATACTATACTGCTAGAGTACACTCAATTAATGACTATGCTAGGACCAAGACATTCCCGCAGAGGTACTGCTTTCTAAGAGTAGCAAGTGAAGTCCCTGTAAAGCAGCTAACTAAGAAGATAGTCATTTGCCTAGTTCCTCAGCTGGCCAACGCTGAGGCCCAGTCTTTATGGTGGCGCCATATGTACCGTCCCAGTTACGTCTGTATGCAGTGATAAAAGTGGCTAGTCAGATGTCCAGTTCCTTATGTGCTCAGTCTCTGCCAGCAGCAACACATCAATGGCAATAATGCCCTCTCAACAGTCACAGACAGGCAGTCTTGACCCCGGTACTCATCTGTCTGCAATCTGGCCGTCCCTGTGCTCCGGCACTCCGGTCACAACACCTTGATCCTCAGTGCTCCAGTCCTCAGCCCCTAGTTGCAGGTTGTAGCAGACAGGTGTGCACACTATGGCAGAGGTGCGCACTCTCCAATCTCACCGCAGCAAAGAGAGAGTCCTTGGTATTTGACCTTAGAAATACAGCTCTTTCTCCTCCTCATAGCAGTCTCATTTTTGGGAATTGTAGTCTACTAGTCCATTGACTTCCACAGCATGGTTCCCCTCCTGAACTACATCTCCCATCATGCAGTGCGGCTTACTCTAAAGTCTCTTGAGCTCTTCTGCTTGTAGTCTGGCTTACTCTAAAGTCTCTTGAGCTCTTCTACTTGCAGTTCTTCCTCTATTAGCTGGAAACAGACAGGTTACTAAATTCACCATGAAGAGTCCAGCAGGAGCATAGAGAGTATCTGCAACATAGTGTCTTAACCACTTCCCGACCAGCGCTGTAAATAGGCGGTGGCTGATTTTGAGTGACTGTACTGGGACATAGCCTGCAGCTTTTTTAGAGTGGACGGTCGGCTATCCGGGGACAATGACCGATCTGGCTCGGGAGCCGCATTGGTCGTTATCTCAGGGGGCAGGAGGGGACATCCCCCCCTCCCGCCGCCTTCCCCTACTCTTCTCCGCCTCCTCCGGCTAGAAAGAGACCTGACAGAAGCCGGAATCGGCTCCGATCGGGTCTCCTTCGGCAAATTCTGGAAGCGACATCACGTCACTTCCGGTTTACTCGGCGGCTAACGGCGCCAATTTAAAAAAAAAATGACAGTATTCAGAATCGCCGTTTTTGGCAATCTGAATACTGTGAAGTGCAAAGGAGGGATTTTTAGACCCCCCCCCCAAGCCCTCCAAAAAGTGTACCTGTCACCATATATTACCATCACAAGGGATGTTTACATTCCTTGTGATTGCAATAAAAGTGATCAGAATATTTTTTTAAAGGAACAGTGTTAAAAATAAATAAATAAATAAAATAAAAAAAATAAAAAGTGCCACCGTCCCCGCGAGCTCGCGCAGCAAAGAAAACGCATACGTAAGTCGCGCCCGCATATGAAAACGGTGTTCAAACCACACATGTAAGGTATTGCCGCGATTGCCAGAGTGTGAGCAATAATTCTAGCAAAAGACCTCCTCTGCACCTCTAACCTGGTAACCGTTAAAAAATTTTAAAGCGTCGCCATTAACTTTGTCCCCATTCTGCGAGTGTGCGCAATTTTCAGCCTTGTCATGTATGGTATCTATTTACTCGGCGTAACATCCTCTTTCACAATATACAAAAAAATTGGACTAACTTTACTGTTGAAAGACCGTTGCGCAAATACCGTGTGACAAAAAGTATTGCAACGATCGCCATTTTATCCTCTAGGGTGTTTGAAAAATATATATATATATATAATGTTTGGGGGTTCTAAGTAATTTTTTAGCAATAAAAAACAGTTTTTAGCTTGTAACCAACAAATGTAAAAAAAGGACCCGGTTGGTAAGTGGTTAAATTGCTCTCTCTATCTATTCAAGCACCTGTCTACAGTGACACGATGCATACGTAGAGCTTATTCACAGTGACTGTGTGATGGTGATGTGAAATGTGTAGTATATATAGCATGTGATGTACCAATGTTGGGTAATACCAAATAGGTTTTTCCTTATTTACTGGAAAATCTTTCAATATTTTACATGATCTTTCAAATACTGTACCTCCAGTGAGCCAATCATTGGATTCATCCCATTGCTACTATGGGTTTGCCTTGGACACATGGGCACTAAATGCAGAAAAGTATACAACTCCAGTTGAATTCCAGGATACATTCCACTCATCTCTGCACTGTTCTAGTCAGGGCCAATATGTACTAGAAGGCTTGCAGCTTTAGATGTGGTGGCTGCTGGAGGCAATGTTCACATCAACATACTGCAATTGAAAACAAAGCAAACACTTATATAAGCACTTGTATGCATTTGCCCATTCAGCTAAATAGACCCTTTGTGGTCTAGTACCAGTGGGAGACATCAGCATATGTTCCTGTCTCATCTTGAGACACATGCGTAGGTAGACTACCGTTGACTTTTATACTTAACAACTTCAGCCCCGGAAGGATTTCACACTTTAGGACCAGAGCACTTTTTGCGATTCGGCACTGCGTCACTTTAACTGACAATTGCGCAGTCGTGCGGCGTTGTACCCAAACTAAATTTGTGTCCTTTTTTTCCCACAAATAGAGCTTTCTTTTGGTGGTATTTGATCACCACTGCGTCATTTATGATCGCCGCTATAAACAAAAGAAGAGCGACAATTTTGCAAAAAACCCAAATTTCTTACTTTTTGCTAAAATACAAATGCAAAAAAAAAAAAATATAAAAAAAACATTTTTTTCAACGGTTTTGGCCGATTTTATATTCTTCCTTTTATATAAAAAAAAATCACAATCGGCGTTTATTGATTGGTTTGCGCAAACGTTGCCACGTTTACGGTTGATGAGAATTAATTTTTGGGGTTTTTATTATTATTATTTTTTTTACTAGTAATGGCAGCGATCTGCGATTTTTAGCAGTACTGGGATATTGGGGCTGACATGTCAGACCATTTTGACACTTTTTTGGGACCATTGGCACTTATATAGCGATCAGTGTTATAAAAATGCATTGATTACTGTGTAAATGCCATTGGCAGTGAAGGGGTTAACCTGGGGGGGCGCTCTAAGGGTTAGCTGTGTTCCCTGGGTGTGTTCTAACTGTGTGTGGGCTGCTCTAGCAGGGGAAGGGGAGTGATCACAGCTTCCATATAGAGGAAGGCTGTGATCACAGCCCTTCCCCCCTCACAGAACGGAGATCCGTGTTTACATGCACGGACCTCCGTTCTTTCACTCCGGGGGGGGGCATCGCGGGTAGCTGACGGAGATCGAGTCCGCCGCACCCGCTCCCTGGCCCCCCCCCAGACACAGTGAGTGTGCGAGCGCGCCTCCGGCAGCGCGCGCGCTCACAGTGCACGATCTCGCAGCCGCCGTCATATGGCGGCGGTTTGCGATATCGAACCACCTTGTCGCCGTCAACCTGCGGTTGGCGGTCGGCAAGTGGTTAAAGGGTAACTCCACTTTCATGGGGAAAAACATAACAAAGAAAAAATAATATAGCATATACAATTGCGACACAAGTCATATTGTAATTGAAGGTTATTATACATTACAATACAATATGGCTATCTGGAGCTGTAGCCCCCCAGAAACATCATTTTCTGGTTTTGTGATTGGCTCACAGATTTTCCCAGAAGTCTGCACTAAGATACAAGACAGATTTCAGGCATCCCCTGCAACAAAATGTACATTTTGGTGAGATACTCCCAGTAGGAAATCACATGCAGACCTTGCAATTTTCCTCATTAGAGCCCTGCATGTTCATTATGAAACCACTCCCATTAGACTAATTTTCCCACATGGGCACAGAGAAACACACAGGGATTTCTTCAGAATATCAACTATCAACTATATAACAATATTTTTTCACAACAAAAGTGGGGTTACTCTTTAAGGTATTTAGTTGATTGACATTAAATGTCATTTGCATCTTATTAGTACATACTAAAAAGGTTTGGGGAAAAAGTTATACATAGTTTCTGTTATATATAAACGTGAACAAATTTTCTTGGTATCCTTCTACATAAAAAGGAGAGCCCACAATTTTATCTGAAAAACTTAAAACTGACCAAGAGGTTTGACTTTTTTTTTTGCTTTTAGATTCTTCAAAATAATAAAACAATTATAAATGGCATGGATAAAACTGATGATGTATTTGCTCTAATATTTTGTTGAAGAAACTTTAGGGCTTATTTACACTTGTGGTGGGGAGTGGCAGTAAAAATAGGAGCCTGAGCTGCATTTTTACACCCCCCTCCCCACCTTACACTTAAAAGGCAGGTGGACAAGGTTGTACATATGCCGCAACAAAAATTATATCCCCATGCCCACTAAATGCGGCCCATATAAGTGAATTGGTTTGAGCCACAATGGTGCGGCAATTGTATGCAGTGTACACAGTTGCAGTACAGTGGTGCAGTACAGAAGGTCAACACGTTTGGCCAACTCTTCTTAAAAAAAAAAACTCTTTTGCCATCATACACACACTAGTCATGCAAGTGGGGATGCTTTGCAAATACCAAGATGGTGCAGCATTTCAATTTTTATCATGAGCACTGGGTTTTTAATTTTTTGCTAAAAAAAAAATGAAAAATGCCAAAAATTTTGATAAAAATAGTTTTGTTTTTTTCTGTTATAAAATTTTGTAAATAAGTATTTTTTCTCCTTCACTGATGTGTGCTGATGAGGCTGCACTGATGGGCACTGATAGGCTGCACTGATGGGCACTGATGACATGGCACTGATGAGTTGACACTGATGAGAAGGCACTAATATGCAGCACTGATGAAAACTGATAGGCGGCACTGATATGCAGCACTGATGAAAACTGATAGGTGGCAGTGATGGGCACTGATAGGTGGCACAGATGGACACTGATAGGTGGCACTGATAGGCAGCTACTTTGGGCATTGGTAAGTGGCAAGGATAGGCGGCACTGATGGCCACTAATTGGCGGCACTGATGGGCGACACTGATGGGTGGCACTGATAAGCAGCCACTGATGAGCAGGCACTGATGGGCACTGACTAGTATCACTGATGGCCACTGATTGACATCGTTGCTGGGCACTGACTAGTTTGTATATACCGCGCTTAGAAACAATTAATTAAGGTGCAGCTGCGACAATTACCAGTGCGATAAACCACCATGAAAACATAAAATCAAAAAAATGTCGCGCTAAAGAAGCATTACATACACAAACTGATAGTGCATACATTTTCAACTTAGATCAAAATAAACATTAAAGTGCAGTGCAAAAGGATTGAAGTGCAATATATGATAATTGTGTCAAAAACAACTTTAACACATGTGTATAGCTCAACAGCTATAATAAATCCATAAACATAGAAAAAGCACACAGTTCCCAAAAAAACACCAAAAGGGAAATTTCCCCTTGGTCACATTCATTTGTGACAACGAGGCTTGATTCATACCTGGGATGTGCGGCTCCCAAAGCAAGGCTTGGAATGCAAGCAGGATGTATTTAATGTGGTGACTCAGTACGTTGCCCGTGCCCCAGGAAGACGTCATTTCTGACTAAACATGTAGGGCGGAGCTTAGGTGCTGACGTCACCACGCCTCATGTGATCCCGTACGGACGGGCTTTCGTTTTGTTACTTGCCAGCTGTTCTTATCTGCACAATGCAAATTTCCATGTGATGTTTGTATCTTGTTTTTAGCCTTTTAATAAATTTTACTTGACGGTGTTACACTATGTGGCCTTTATCATTTCCATATGGCACACCTTTGGGAGTCTAACAGCTGATCCCCTAACTTGTCCGGAGTCCACCTGATTTAAGGAGAGCCGCGCCCCCTATTGTGGTTACGGAGCCCCGCTGATATTGGGAGAGTCGTTTTACTACAGCATATACCCCGCAGAGGGTTTTATCTGCTAGCGTGTTTGACCCTTACTAGCGATAGTGGGTCGCATGCTCTGGTAAGAGTCCATCTTTGCCCCCCTTGTCACCGGAGGTGCTCTACGTTTCTTAGTGGTGGCGGAGCATAAAGTGGATTTTCTGGTCTTCTCCATTCATATTTTCTATCACCGGTTCACCATCTCTTCCCTACCTTTTGGTGTTTTTTTTGGAACGGTGTGCTTTTTCTATTTTTAAGACTCTTTATGGACTTATTATAGCTGTTGAGCTATACACATGTGTTAAAGTTGTTTTTGACACAATTTTCATATAATGCACTTCAATCCTTTTGCACTGCACTTTAACCACTTCCTTACTGGGCACTTAAACCCCCCTCCTGCCCAGACCAATTTTCAGGTTTCAGCACTGTTGCATTTTGAATGACAATTGCGCGGTCGTGCGGCGTTGTACCGCAAGGTTTTTTTTGTGGTTTTCCATCCCTTCTCTACCACTTGGCCACTATCTTTTATACTTACCTCTTCTGGTCTTTTAGGTGAAATACGAGGCGGTGGTGATTCTTTGCATCTCGTGGAGGCCACTGTTCCCCCCGTTTCTACCTGAGAATGGTCTCGTACGCTGGGTGATAGCGATCATTCCCAGTTTGTGCGATCGTCTATTTTGGGAGACGCCCCATATACGACATCATTTTGCTGAGAGGGTTATAGTCGCCCCGAGGCATTGGTGTTATCCCCCGCGCCGAGAGGAATTTAG